>CAUYQG010031828.1:0-41500 GCA_963574415.1 Tarsius wallacei | reverse complement strand
TAAATTTTCTTATGCTTGATTTATGGCCAAGTATGTGGTTGATCTTAGAGTACGTTGCATGTGGTGATGAGTGTAATCTATATTCTGTGGTCATTGGGTGGAATGTTCTGCAGGTATCAATTAAGTCCATTTGGTCAAGAGTCACACTGAGGTTTCGTATCTCATTGCTGATTTTTTGTCCTGATGATCTGTCTAGGGTTGTGAGTGGGGTATTGAAGTTCCTATGTATGATAGTGTTAGAATCAATATCTTTTTTGAGTTTACCTTGAATCTGCTTTATTAAAGTTGGTGCTCCTATGTTGGGTGCATATATGTTTAGGATGGATATTTCTTGTTGATGGATTGAACCTTTTATCATTATGTAGTGGCCTTCTGTATCTTTTTTAATTTTTGCAAGCTTAAAGGGTATTTTGTCTGAGATTAAGATTGCAACTCCTTTTTTCTTTTATGTCCCATTCACCTGAAATTTTGTTTCCCATCCTCTGACTTTGAGTCTGAGAGTGTCCTTTCTAGTGAGGTGAGTCTCTTGAAGGCAATAAATGTTGCCTGGTGATATTTTATCTATTTTGCCATTCTATGTCTTTTCGGTGGTCATTTAGTTCATTCACATTCAGGCTAATTGTTGAAATGTGAGAGTTGATCCCTATTATAAGGTTCTTACAGAGTTGTTGTTGTTGTTCCTGTTTGTTCATTGTCTTTCTTTGGTTTTGGAGTTGGTTCATGTGTGTTTTTAATATTTTGTCTGTACTCCTGTGAAGAACATTGTTTTTCTTTTTTCCTTTTCTTCTGTGTTCACTACTTTCTTAAGTGTTTCTTATAGAGGTGGTCCGGTGGCAGCATAGGTTCTTAGGGATTGGATATCTGGGAAAGATTTCAAGTCTCCCTCAATGATGAAGTTTAGCTTGGCTGGGTAGGTTATTCTCAATTTAAATTGTTTATCTTTTAGAACTTTGAAGATAGGGCTCTAAGCTCTCCTAGCCTGGAGGGTTTCTATAGATAAATCTGCTACTATTCTAATTGGTCTTCCCTGGTAGGTAGTCTGACCTTTTTCTCTTGCTGCCTTTAGGATTTTTTCTTTTACACCTACTTTGTTTAGGCGAATTATTATGTGTCTGGGAGTTGGTCTTCTCATCTGTTGTCTTGCAGGGGTTCTCTGAATCTCTTGTGTTTTAATTTTTGCATCACCGATGAGATGAGGGAAGTTTTCTTGAATGATTTCATGAAATGTTTGTTCCAGTGTGTGCTGTCTCTCTCTCTCTCTACCTCAGGAAGACCAATTACTCTTAGTTTGATTCTCTTGAAGTAATCACTCATCTCTTGAAGGTTTTGTTCTGTCTTTTTAAGCTTCTTTTCTATGTTTTTGACAGTTTGGGTTAGTTCTGTATTTTGGTCTTCATGCTCTGAGATTCTTTCTTCTGCTTGATTAATTCTGCTTTCCATGCTTATTAGTTTGTTATTTATTTCCATCACAATATTCTTTACTGCTGTTATTTCTGTCATCAGCTCCTTCCTATTTTCCTCTTGTCTCTCCTCAATTTTTAAAATTCTCTTTATTAATGTCTTGATGTCTGGGTTTGTTGCATGTGACCAGTCATTCTGGGAGCTCTTCATTATTTGTGTTCTGAAGTCTGTTTTTCTCAGTGTCTGACCTCCCAGGGATCTGTGTGAGACCTATATTCTTCTTTTGGTTTTTCTTCATTTGTGGAGGGGTTGCTTTTACTTCTGTTTGTTCAATCTCCTATTCTTCCCTATGTGCATCCTCTTGCTTTGTTCAATTCTGGAGTTGGACTGTAGGTTGGGGGCAGTCCTTTTTGCAGTTTTGAGGTTTAATTAAGGGGGGAACTGTGATTCAAAATCTATCTGCAGATCCTAGTATCCGCCAACAGGTATATGGATAATCTGAAACCCACTTCCCACTCCCTTGGAATCTGTCCATACAGTGGAATTGTAGCATTACTCCCTGAAAGCAAAATGAGGTTAATAGAGAGAATAAAATGGAGTAGTCAGTGGGGGGAAGGGGAGATGGAGAGAGAGAGCAGTAAGAGGGAAAACGGGTGAGCGTACTGACTAACAAATGAAAAGAGACACAAAGACTGAAACAAATAAAAAGAAAAACAATAACCACGACTTCAAACTAACCAACAACCACACGAAAAACAAAAACATAAAATGATGCCAATGCACAAGCTATCCAACCTCCTTATTGATGTGTTATTCCTCTATACAAAGATGGGGTTTACAGAGAAATAAAAAAAGTAAAAAAAAAAAAAAAGAGAAAAAAGAACAAAACCAAAGAAATAGATTAAAGTCAGTAAACTAACAGAGCTAACCAAGCACACTCTGAGACTTTTCCTTTAAGTGCAATGTCCTTTCAGCTCTGATTTCTAGCTGTCTTTGCAGGCTGGTAGATTTGTTCACAGTTAAGGTCAGTTGCCCCTGGCCTGCTGTGAAGGGCAGTTCAGATCTGGGCTCCCTACCCAGTCTATCACTCAGATCTGGCCTTGTCTATTTACCAAAGGGGAAAAGCTTCTGTCTTTCCCATTTTGATGCTGTTACCTTGGATCCCCAGCAGGTGGTGCTATCTCACCACTCCAGTTGATCTTTAGGCAGGGCCCAAGTCAGAGGGCACCCAGGACAGGAGGGAGCTGGCAATGGTAGCAGCGGTGGCGGCAGCCACCTCCCAGTACAGGGAAGGAGCTCCACAAGCCTGGCTCTGGACGAGGGGCATGGCATGGCGGTGGCAGTGGCATTGGCAGTGGTAGTGGCGATCTCAGTAGATCATCCTTGCAGGGGCTTCATGGTCGGACGTCATTTGTCACCTCAGGCATGGGCTAGGCGATGGCCACCACAGCGACATCTCCAGCTGCGGTGGTGGCCCAGACCACCATGACGTTTGAGTGGTGGCGGCAGCTGAGCTCTGTGTGAAGAGCAGGCTGCTGAAGATGGGAGCTGCAGTCCATGGGAGAGAGCTAGAGTCTTTATGTGTGTTCTCTTTTGTGGAGGGTCTCACAGCCCTAGCTGCCCCGTGGTCATCTTGCCGGAAGTCCCCTCAGCAACTGCCCTCTGCTGCCCGAGCAGGCTCGCGTGCTTGCCAATATTCTTAATGTTGCAACCAATATCTTTCTTTTGTATGCAGTACTGAACAGTAATTCAATAGGATGACACTACTGGGTCAGCATGCTGATGATATAGGCCAAGTTCAGTTCTTTTTGCCCCTGCTTCATATGTCTAAGAAAGGTGGGAATAACTATCATACACCATAATCCAGTGGAGTAAGCCGTGTCTCTTTTCTAGAACAATTCCTTCTATTAGAAAGCTCAATGTATCTCTCAATGTTGTGTTTTGAAGCTTTTCTCCTTAATGGCAGAGATAAGTGAATGAAGTGAAGGGGAGAGTGGAAGGTTAAGAAGTTTTCTTAAGAAAGAACATTGTAAAATGTATTCAAATTTTAAATAATATTCCAGAATATATATTATTATTTGCTTTAATACATAAATAATGTGCTAAATGGATTCCCAAATAGTAAAATAGAACTTTTAGCAAAGTGTGGCCTTTGGAACCTGGGCATAGAGTCTTACATTGCACCAGACAGCATCTTACTCACAAGGTAATCAATCCCTGTACCAGATGAGAAAGGCAAGGCTGACCCCTCCTTCCTTTTCTCCTTTCTATCAAGCTGGATTGAACTACTAGACCCTCACCCCAGCAAAGGCAGAGACAAAGAGGAGGCAAATGCAAAAGGATGAGGAAGAGAAAACTGAGTTAAGTAAGAGGAGTAAGTATAAACAGTCTCCTTCTCCCTTTCCCTACATTCCAGTCCAGGTGAGGGTGTCCCTGATTCTCTCTTCTTTACCATTTTGATACTGAAAGACCACACAAATAGCAAGGCAGGATTCGGTCAGTCTTGGCCTGGAGAAAAGACCACTTGGTACATCAATATTCCCAGCAGTGAGAAAACCATCTTTTTATCTTATTTAGTTTCTTCTCTTGTCCTTTTTTAAAAATTGGGCTGCTGGACCTCCAGTATTATAAAATTTTTGAAAATAAAAAGGGGAGGGCTCTTTTATTTCAAGCTATAAATTTATTATTTTATGATTAGAAGTAAAGGACTTTTTAACGTTTTCTATATGTATTATTTTATTTGAACTTTATATCTACCCACATTGTGGTAGTTATTATCATCACTACTATACAGAACAGGAAACAGAAGCACAGATTGGTTAAAAGCTTGTTCAAGATCCCACAATGAGTAAGCAGTGGTGCCAGGATTCGAGCTAAGATTTGTTTGATTTCAACTTCTTCATGTTTCTTCTTAAGCACTTTATTGGGAATGAAAGCACAGAGCTTTTGAATTATGGCATCCACTCTAAAAAGAAACATTCAGAACTTCTACTTCTGTTCATGTTAGAGTAACTGAGACTAGACTTTACCATAAAACTAAAACTAGACAACTAAAAACTAGAAAACTGGAATGAATATATGAAACAACTGTTTCAAACATTGAATTTCAGGCAATGTTGAACTGAACTCCTTAGAGAAAGAAAACAAATTAAGTGAGCCCTACAATATCCTTGACTTTCTGCCTGAAGGCATTCCTGGACCACAGAATAGGGAGGGGACCCAACCAGAATATAATGGTCTCATGAAGTTGAGAAAAACAAACTGGAGTTGAGGGAGGCCAAGATAACTAAAATTTACAGGAAAAATAACAGAGAAATAGCTCAAAAAATTTGCATAGGTTTTAACAAAAATTTTATTGCTGCATACTAAGTCACAAATGAAGTTGGAAAATGAATGAATGAGAAGCCTTAAGCTGAAGCAATTTCCAAGGCTCATGCCAGGCTGGAAGACATTCAGGTTCCAACCAGCCAGAGTAGAGTGTTTTCACTGAATACTTAAGGCATTCAATAACAGTCTAAGAAGGGTCAAATCATAGTAACAGGACTAAACTAGACCTAACCTAGCAGAACTTAAAGTTAGCTTAAAAACAAAACCTAAAATGATCAAAGTGTTTCACAAGTAACTTAACTACCTGAGAGAAAAAACTATAGTACTATATAAGACAGAAAAGAAACATGAAACTCAACAACAAAGAATTCAAAATTTCTGGCATATGATTTAAAAAACATAAATACAACAACAAAAAACCCACAAGAAAATGTGACTCATTATGAGGAGCAAAAAGTCAGCTACTGCAAATGGACACAGAAATAATAGAGATGTGAAATTAGAAGACCAAGACATTAAAAGGTAGAGAGAGACTCAAGGATTTGAAGGAAAACATGAACCTAGTGAGGGAGAAAGGGATAAGAGACCCAAATGAAAATTGCAGAGCTGAACAATATAGTGCCAGAAATAAAAAAAAATTGACTGGATGTGGTGGTTCATTCTTGAAATCCTAGCATTTTGGGAGGCCAAGGTGGGAGGCCAGAAATTTGAAACCAGCATATGCAACATAGTGAGACCTCATCTCTACAAAACATAAAATAATTAGCTGGGTGTGGTGGCATGTACCTGTATTTCCAGCTACATGGGGGGGGGGGCTGATGGGAAAATTGCTTGAGTCGAGGAGTTCAAGGGTACTGTGAGCTGTTATTGTACCACTACACTCCAGTCTGGGCAACAGAGAAAGACCTCTACCCAAACAAAAACAAAACAAAAACAAGAAAGAAAGAAAGAAAGAAAGAAAGAAAAGTAAAATAAAAATTCACTGGACAGAGTTAAAATAGGTGACTTGCTGTGGGGGCAAGGAGAAAGAATCAGTGAAGTTGATGACATAGCAATGTGTATTACCAAAGTGAAGCACAGAGAAAAAAATGTCTGAAAAAAATTTGAGCAGAGCTCTGTGATCTATGGGACTATATAAAAACTTCTAAAATATGTGAATGGAATCTCAAAGGAGAGGAGAGAAGCATAAAGATATTTGAATAAACAAAGGCTTACAAATGTTCAAACTTGGAAAGAGGATTAAGATGGCTGACACGAGGCAACTAGAGTGTGTTTCTCCTACAAAGTTAACAAAAGACAGTTTCCTCAACACCCAGAGAGGTACAGGACCAGCAACACATTCCATGACTCATCAAAGAAATGATAATAACCACATACTGCAAAGAAGAGAAAAATCAATTGATCTGAGCTGTAACTAGCCAGACTCTCTGGATCACAGCACAGACCATTGGCAGCCTCTGGATGTAGTAGGCAAGTTGAAGGGGGGATTTCAGGAGTTCTATAGTCCTGCCATGGACTTGGACTCTCACACCCCATGTAAACTCTTCTGTGCCCATTACTTCAGTGACTGGGGACTCCCTTCTAATGCCCATGGGGGGAACAAAGAGTGTACATGGTGGGGTGCTTGTGCTCCTTTCTCTTCTATACTCCTCCCTTTGAAGGTTCAAGACAGAGAACTTGGGCAATCCCCAGAGCCCTGCCCTCTGCCTAAGTTGTCTGGCCACTTCCTTGGAGCAACACACACCAAGGAGAAAGCTCACAGCTACCAATGCAGTTGTCTCTCTCCCACAAGTGCCACCTCCTGGTAGGAGATTTAACAGCACAGCCAATCACATCTGATATGAAGATTCCTCAGCTTTGCAGAAGGCCTAATCATAGACCTCATCAAACACCACTTTCCAAGCCATTCGACCACCAAGGACACTGTGAGACAGTGCAGGTACCCAGCACAGGACTGCCACTGTTGGCAACCAAGAAACTCATGACCCAAGGCTATATATAATCAAGGGAATCCTACAGTGCCTATATTAGCCCCCTGCCAACCTCAAATAAGAATAATTCATTTACCCAAATGAGAAGGATCCAGAAAAATAATTCTGATAATATGAAAAAAAAGTTCTCCAATACCTCCAAAGACTACACCAACTCTTCAGCAATGAACCCTAACCAAATATTTGAAATTCTAGATGTAGAATTTAGAAGGTTGATTATAAAATTACTCAGTGAGCTTCAGGAGAAAGTTAAAAACCAGTATAAAGAAATTTTTAAAACTATTCAGGACATGAATGACAAATCATATAAAGAGATAGACACCTTTAAAAAAAACAAGCTGAAATTCTGGAAATGAAAGAATCATTTAGGGAGTTAAAAATGCAGTGGAACTTTTTAACTAGACTAGAACAAACAAAATAAGGGATCTCAAAACTTGAAAACAACGCTTTCAAATTAACCCAATCAGAAAACCATAATAAGAAAGAATGATGAAAATGGAACAAAGTTGAAAAAATGTGGGATTATGCAAAACTTCCAAACCTAAGAATCATAGGTGTTTCTGAGGAAGAAGAGAAAGCATCAGGTTTAGAAAACCTATTTGAGAGATTCATGGAGAAAAACTTCCCCAGCCTTGCCAGAGATTTAAACATCCAGATACAAGAACCCAAAGAACCTTGAGAAAATTTACCGTAAAAAGGTTATTCCAAAGGCATGTAATCATCTCATTATGCAAAGTTAATGTGAAAGAAAGAATTTTAAGAGCAATGAGACAAGAGCATCAAACAACTTATAAAGGTAAACCTATCAGACTAACAGCAGTACTATCCAAAGAAATCTTACAAGCAATAAGAGATTGGGGCCCCCATCTTCAATCTTCTCAAATTGAATAAAAGTCAGCGAAGGATTTTGTATCCTGCAAAAATCAAGTTTCCTAAATAAAGGAGAAATAAAGTCTTTTTCATACAAGCAGACACTGAGGGACTTTGTCACCACTAGATTGACTATACAATAAATACTATAAGGAATTGTAAATCCTGAAACAAAAGGTTGAAATATACCTGTAGAAAAATGCTGGAAATCATAATGCTCACAGGACTTATGAAACACCAACAGAACAGAGGACAAGAATAAATAAACAAAGCAACCAGATAACAACCAATATGATGAATGGAATGGTAACTTACATGTCATTATTAATTCTGAATATAAATGGTCTCAATACCCCACTAAATAGATACAGACTGGCAGAATGGATAAAAAGCACAACTTAAATATCTGCTGCCTTAAAAAAAAAAATCCCACTTAACACAGACACTTCTATATACTCAAGGTAAAGGGGTGTAAAAATATTCTATGCAAATGGAAACCAAAAATGAGCAAGAATAGCTATTCTCTTATTAGATAAAACAGACTTCAAGTTAACAATAATAAAAAAGGAAAAAGATGGTTATTACATAATGACAAAGGGATCATTGCAACAAGAAGACATATATATGAAGACATATATATATAGAAGACATATATATATAAAGACATATATATAGAGAAGATATATATTCTTCTAACACTAGAGCCTCCAGATTTATAAAACAAGTTCTAGTAGATCTAAAAAAAAGAGATATAATAATTGTGGGAGACTTCAAGACTTCACTCACAGCAATCAACAGATCATTAAGGCAGAAAGTCAACAACAAAAAAAAGGGAGTTAAACCACACCCTAGTGAAAATAGAACTAACAGACATATACAGAATCTTCCATGCCAAAACTACAGAATATACATTTTTCTCACCAGCACATGGAACATTCTCCAAAATAGACCATATGATAGGCCATAATCAAGTCTCAATAAATTAAAAAATCATATCAAGTACCTTCTCAGACTACAATGAAATAAAACTAAAAGTTAACTCCAAGAAGAACTCATGAAATCAATCCAAACATGGAAGTGAAACAATGTGCTGCGGAATGATTCTTGGGTCAACAATGAAATCAAGATGGAAATTTTAAAATGTCTTGAAATAAATGATAACAATGAAACAAGTTATCAAACCTCTGGGACACAGCTGAACCTGTGCTCAGAGGAAACTTTATAGTGCTTAAGGCTTACATTAACAAAATTGAGAGATTGCATATCAACAACCTAACATCATACTGCAAGGAACTAGAAAAACATGAAGAAACCAAACCAAAAGCTATCAGAAGAAAGGAATTATGAAAATCAGAGCAGAACAAAATTAAATTAAAATAAAAAAAACAAAACATTGATAAAAAAAAGTTGGTTCTTTGAAAAGATCAACAAAATTGATAGACCACTGGCTAGATTAAGAAATGCAGAGAGAAGATTCAGATTAGCTCAATCAGAAATGAAAATGGAGACATTGCAACTGATATGATGGAAATACAAAAGACCACTTGAGACCATTATGAACACCTCTACTCAAAAACAAAAGCAAAAACAAACTGGGCAATCTAGAGAAAATGGAAAACATACAGCCTCCCTACCTTGAATCAGGAAGAAACAGAAATCCTGACTGGACAAGTAAGTAGTCAGATTGAACAGTAATTAAAAATCTCCCAACAAAAAAAGGTTCAAGTCCTGATGGACTCAGCCAAATTCTACCAGACTTTTACAGGTGAATTGGTACCAATGCTACTGAGGCTATTTTATAAGATTGCAGAGGAAGAAATTTTTCCTAACTCATTCTCCGAAGCCAGTATGACTCTGATACCCACAGCCAATGTCATATTAAACAGAGAAAAGTTGAACATTCCCCCTCAGAACTGGAATAAGGCAGGGATGCCCACTTTCACCACTCTTATTTAACAGAGTACTGGAGGTCCTAGCCAAAGCAATCAGACAAGAAAAAGAAATAAAGTGTATCTAGATGGGAAAAGAAGAACTCAAACTATCTCTGGATGCTGATGATATGATCTTACACCTAGAGAATCCTAAAGACTTCTCCAAAAGAGTCCTGGACTTGATAAATGAATTCAGTAAAGTTTCAGGATTCAAAATCAACATACACAAGTCAGTAGCACTACTATACACCAATAGCAACCAAGATGAGACTCAAATCAATAACTCAATTCTGTTTATAATAGCATCCAAAAAGCTAAAATACCTAGGAATATATTTTACCTAGGAGGTAAAAAATCCCTACAAAGAGAACTACAAAACTCTGATGAAAGAAACTACAGAGGACACAAACAAATGGAAAAACATCGCATGGTCAGGGATTGGAAGAATCAACACTATTAAAATGACCATATTACCCAAAGTAATTCAACACAATTCCTATCAAACTACCAATTTCATTTTTCACAGAATTAGAAAACTCAATAATAAAATTCATATGGAACAACAGCAACAAAAAAGCCAGAATAGCCAAAGCAATCCTAAACAAAAAGAACGAAGCCAGAGGCATCACATTATCTGACTTCAAATTATACTACAAGACTGTAGTAACCAAAACGGCATGGTATCATTACAAGAACAGACACATGGACCAATGGAACAAAATAGAAAATTCAGAAATAAACCCAAATACTTAACCAACTCATCTTTAGCAAAGCAGACAAAAACATACACCGGCGAAAGGACACCCTATTTAACAAATGGTGCTGGGAAAATTGTATAGCTACATGTTGAAAAATTAAACTTGTTCCCTATCTCTCCTCATATAAAAACATTAAACCAAGATACATTAAAGAATTAACTGTCAGACCTGAAACCATAAACATCCTAAAAGGAAACCTAGGAAAAATTCTTCAGGACATTGGCTTACGCAAATAATTTATGGTTAAATCAACAAAAGCAAATGCAACAGCAGTACCAAAAAACAAAAACAAAAACAAAAAATGCTGAAACTCAATTAAATGAAAAACCTTCTGCACAGCAAAATAAATAATCAACAGAGCAAATAGGCAGCCTATAGAATGGAAGAAGACATTCACAAACTATACATCTTACAAAGGACTAATATCCAGAATCTACAAAGAACTCAAAGAAGACAGTAAGAAAAAAGCAAATAATCCCATTAAAAAGTGGACAAAAGACATGAACAGATATCTCTCAAAACAAGATATACAAATGGTGAACAAACATATGAAAAAATGCCTAACATCAGTAATCATCAGGGAAATGTAAATTTAAACCACAGTGAGATACTATCTTATACCAGTCCAAATGAACATTATTAAAAAAATCAAAGAACAATAGATGCTGGTGCAGATGTGGAGAAAAAAGAACACTTATACATTGTTGGTGGGAGTGTAAATTAGTACAACCACTATAGAAGGTGGCATGGAGATTTCTTAAAGAACTAAAAGTATATATACCATTTGATTCAAGAATCTCACTACTAGGTATCTACCCAAAAGAACAGAGGTCGTTATATAAAAAAGATACCTGCACCACCCCATATGTTCATTGCAGCACAATTGCAAAGATGTGGAATCAACTTAAATGCCCATCAATTGATCAGTGGATAATGAAAATGTCATACACACACACACACACACACACACACACACACACACACAATATGGAATATTATTCAGTCATCAAAAAAAAAGTGAAATAATGTCTTTTGCAGTAACTTGGATGGAATTGGAGAATATCATCCTAAGTGGACTAACTTAGGAACAGAAACCCGAACACTGCATGTTCTCATGTATAAGCTAGAGCTAAACTAAGAATCTGAAAAGGCATAGAGAATTGCATAATGGACATGGGAGACTCAGAAGGGGGATGAGGGGAAGAGGTGGAGGGACAAAAAAATTACCTGTTGGGTACAATGTGCACAGTTGGGGGTGGTGTACACTTAAAGCCCAAATGTTTTCACCACTATACAAGTAGCTATGTAACCAAAAACTATTTGTATCCCAAAAGCCATTGAAATAAAGGAAAAAAAATCCAAATTTGATGAAAATTGCAAACTGGCAGATTCAATAAGCTCAACGAAATACAAGGAGGATAAACACAGAGAACCATGCTAAGCATATCAAAATCAAATTGCTATAAATCAGTTTTGAAGATAAAGGAAACAAAACAAAACAAAAAACACATTAAATATAGAAAAATAATGAATTACTGTAGATGCCTTATCAGAAGAAAATGCAAGCCACATGTTAGAGGACACACAAACAATTTTCAATTTAAAAAGTGAAAATCATTTAACCTGGAATTTCATATCTGGCAAAAAGATCCCTTATGGATAAAGGCAAAGTAAAGACATTCTTAGACAAACAAGGGCTGAAAGAATTTGTCACCAGTAGACCTATCCAAAAAGAAAGGTAAAATGATTTATCAGCAGTGTGGCAGTATGTGCAAAGAAGTGATAATAATGATTGGTCTTGTAGTTTAAGTTGAGTAAGGGAAGAAGAGAAGATGTCAGAAGGACAGGATAAAGGTGGCAGAATTAATAAACTGTTTATCTAGATGGCATTATGGGATTGTTGAAATTGAGATTCTGGAGAAGATAAAGTGGAAAAAGAGGACTGTCAGACAACATAATGAATAAAATTAAGAATATTTAAGAACTTGTAGTTATTTGTAATGATAAGGTTCACGATAAAGATCCCATGGTGAGTGGACTTGTATTAAAAATGAGGCTCACAGAAATGATACATAACTGAGAGAGATACATCAAAGAAGCAATTTTAGCTATCATGATAGAAAAGGGGCACTCCATACCCTCTTCTACCTACTGCTGATTATCCCTGCGGGTACTTCTTTCTGGCCATGATTTCTTATGTGACTTCTATTTTTGTCTCATGTACAAGGCATCAGTGGTGGGATACCTTTCCATTTTGACTTTGTTGTAATTATTTTTCAGTGAGTGATGGACTTGACAAAGTAATATAAGAGCAGAATTCTATATCATTAATGTGACTGAAATATTGCTGTTAAAATTAAAATATTTTACATGCGGGGCGGGGGCAAGCAGCCTTTAAAAGCTGTATGGGAGCAATTGTAGTTCCAGTTAGACCCATAGTCTGTCACCTCAGAAAGCCCCTGGCCAACAATTCAAACCTTGTGTCACCAGGAACATGCTTGTCATTTTGAGTAAGTGGTGCAGAGTGACTCCTCTTCAACTGCAGGTCACTGCAACATTTTGTCTGAGAAGTTGATGAGTTGCTAACACTGGCTGAAACGGGCAAATGTACAGCTCTGTTGAGTGTTGCTGACATTCTCCACTTTCAGGATAATTGTCCTTAAACTTTCTTAGGACTTACCTAAATTTTTTCCTAAGCTGAATAACAACATAATGCAGCAGGAATAAGAACATTTATGATAGAACGAAAGGAGAGCAGAATAAATAAATCTACTTGAGAATTTAACTAAGAATGGATTTAAATTTATTGAGTTAATCCATTTCCCAAAGATTATGATTCCGATTCCTCTGAAAAGGATATTTTATCCACCAAGACAGTACAAGCTGGGTAAAATCACTGGTGGTTCTCCTTCTAATAGCCCGTGGGTAGTTCCTCCTAAATGTGACCAGTCTAATTCTCACCCTCCCTCAAGAGGTTGCTCAAGTTTAACATCCTCAATGAATCCCATGACTGTTCCAGTTTTCAGCGGTCTCTCTTTCATCTGAGTGCCAACAATGAACATAATCTGCCACACACAATTAGGTGCTTTTAGACTTATCTTGCATGCTTTTTCTTTTTTCTAATTGTTTTATTTTCAAGCTTGCTCCTTAATTATATTAGTTTATCTTTCTAATTTGAGACTGGTTTACCTAAAGACAAGCATCTAACTGTAGCTGAGAATATAATTGTAACTTAAAATGTATTTATTTCATTGTCAAGAAATTTACGTATTTCTTGAGATTTGGTATTTTATCCAGGTAGAAGATAACTAACCAATTATTAACTCTTTTAAGAAAAAACTTATGGCTTATGTAATTGTTTGGTTGGTAAATTCTCTTTGGTTTCTCGTGTGTTGTTAATTTTTAACAAGTATCAGGCACCATGTGAGGCACTTGGTCTGGGATATTGGACAAGACAGTCATTGATTTCAAGGACCCTGGTCTGGAGAGAGACACAATGAGATAAAGAGGAAAGTTTTGTAGAGTGTGGTGTGTGTTAAGCATAGGATGTTATGGGAGCACAGAAGAGATATCTAGAGTTCAGAAAAGGTTCCTAGAGGAAAAGACAATTTGAGCTAGCTGAGATCTGAAAGTTGAAAGGGCGTTAATGATGACTCAGATCATTGCAGCAAAGAGTATATGTAAATATCTGAAGTTTAGATAGAACTTTTTTTTCTTTTCAAAATTTGGAAGTAACTATTCAAGGCTAGTGTTTAGAGTTAGAGAAGAAAAGTGTCAAGAGCTGGAAAAACTAGCAGCACCTTGTATGTTGCCCTAGTGTTGGATCTTAACACATTTTTTGAATATATTATATTTGTACATATTTGTGGAGTAGTGCTGTATTTTATTCTGAATATATGGAGAAAAATTTGAAGTGTCTTAGGAAAAAAAAAAGCAATAACATGACCTATTATAGAAAGATAATTCTAGATGCAATGTGAGTGGACTAGAGGAGGTCATGAATAGATGCAGGGATAGTGTTAGGGTATATTTGACAATTTTTAGACATATATTTTTCCTCCCACATTTTATTATTTCTAAAGTCTGGATTCTTGTTACCATTAATTGCATGTTATAAATTAACTAGAAGCTTTGATTTTCTTTCTCATTGATCACAAAGCAAAGTAATGCAGTTTATAAACAATGGTAACTTAGATTCAAGTTAACAAAATCAGGAATGATTGTAATCTTCATTAAAATGGTAATCAAAGTGATATGGATATGAAAAGATGTATTTTGGAAGTCAAATAATCAGGATCTGATGATCTATTGCATTTGAAGACATGAGGTTGAGGAAAACATTGGTGATGACTCTTATTTTTGTTTTCTTTTTTTCATTTGAGCAGCTGGGGATGTGGTGGTTTCATTCATCAAGATTATGAACTCAACGGAGTTTGCAGGGATGAAGTAGGCAGAGGAAATTTTAAAAAGTATAGTTTTACTTTAGTGATTGTGAGGTTCTGGGGACTATCCAAGTTAGAACATTCTGTCAGTGATGGTATATACACTTCTCTTTATGAAAGGAATCTGAATGGGAGATGTTGGCTCTCCTGAAAGATTTCTTTATTGGCAAACCCAAAATGACAGCAGTTGGCTTGGTCTTCCAGGGAGGCAGTTTTCATTCAGAGGCTTCTCTATCTTTAGGTTTCATCCCTGTGTCTAAGATTCTCCAAAGCATGGGCTCTGATATTGGAGCTTCCGTGCTCTTTATGCCTGATAAATGTCCCTTAAGAAAAGTTCAATCTTCTCTTTCCTGAATCCTACACATTCTGGATGGTATTTATTTGAAGAATAACCTCACTGTCTAATGGAAAAGACAAATGTATACTCATTCAGGAGCCCAGATTTAAGAGAACTTAGGTGGAAAGTAACACCTTCATAACTTCAAAGGCAAGGCTCAAGATATATAATTGTCTGCTGGAATAGTGAAAAGATAAAGGAAAGAGTAAAATATTCTGATCATGACCCTGCCACCTCTCTCTCCATAAATTGCTCCTGGACCACCAGCATCAGACACCTCCTGATTAGGCAGCTGTCAAAAAATTTTTACAAGTGGTGGGGGTCAGAACCTTTGCAGATGTTGCTGGGGTGCATATACCTGGTGGCTGATACATAAGAGACCCTGAGCCAGTGTCCTAGGTTTTCAGGGTTTTATGGCTCTGAAGTAGGGTTTGAAAAATATAATATGACCATGAGGGCTGTTCCTATTTCATTTAGACTCATGATACTTACATTTCATTAGAAGCTTTCTTATACATTATCTTATTTGATCCTCATAAATACTTGGTGAACTAGATTGGTTGGGTATTACTAAACCCATTGTATGTCAACTGGGGCCTTGAGTTCCAGAAGATGGAAAGTTCAAAGCCAGGCATTAATCTGGCAATATTAGAATTCAGGTCCTGAACTCTAGTCCAATCTTCTCACTAGATCAGGGAAGCTAGTAAGAAGAACAAAGTTTTAAAAATATTTTAAGATATTTTAGCTAAGGTTGAATAGAATTCTCTAAGATGAACCTAATATTTAGGGGTCTTCCAGAAGTCCAGGTTATTTCAGTGAAGTGCAATGTTTCCTAAATTAGTGGTGGTATTGAGGGTGTCTTCGTCACTCTTTATTTAAATCAGAACAATTTGATGGGACCCCACAAACCCGGAATTTGTTTATAAAAATTATGTATTTATTCTGACATGTTTAAACTTCAGTCACCTCCAAAGTATTCTCTGTTTGATGTAATACACCCATCAAGACACTTTTTCCATAGCTCAAAACAGTTTTTGAACTTGTCCATTTTGATGTCTTTTAGTGCTTCAACTGTTTTTTGTTTCATCTCTTCCACATTGGCAAAATGTTTCCCTTTGAGAACTTTTTTCATTGAGGAAACAAACAAACAAACAAAAAAGTCACTTGGGGCGAGATTGAGTGAATAGGGATGGTAGGGCATGGGGTCCGTGTCATTTCTGGTCAAAAACTGCTGAACATTCAGCGGAGTGTGGGCAGGTTCATTGTCATGGTGGAAGAACCAGTTAACTGTTTGGCATAAAAAAATTTGCTGAAGCTGAATGCAGACTCTCACAACTCTGGCTTTTACATTGATGCTGATAGATTCCTAGGACACTTACCTAGGGGGGGAGGCCTGTGCTACCAGGGGCCCATCCTCTAGAAACATAATTTTTGGATTCCCCTCTAGTAGTGAAGGGAGATCTCCAAGAGGAGTCTGTGGAAGCTTCTAGAAGGTGCCATGCATACAGTATTTGTTTGCTCCCAGTGGCCAGCAAATACCCAGTGGTTTGGCCCTTTGAAGAGAAGGCAGGGCAATAAGGTAAATTTAATCTTTTTTTCCTTATCTTCTAAGCAATATCTGATACTTATTCTGGAAATGTGACTAATCAGGTACTCAAGGGTTCAGTTGAATTCAATATTCTAATGATTTTAACTCTGAACCCAGCATGATATGTGGTTTGTCTGCTCTTTCCTAGGCTCAGAAAAATATCCAACTGAAAGAAGTAGACTATTGTTCAATACCCTGTGGAATGGTTCAGTCCCCAAGAACTGTCACTCTAAGATGCCAAGAGTTCAAATCTGGAGTTTTGCAGCTGAGAGTGTGTTGAGTGCCTTGTGACAGGCAGTTCTGCAGAGTGAGGTCACAGAGTTCAACAATGGAATATGTTAGAAAGGGAAGCGCTTTCTGGTGTGTAGAAACATGCCCTTCAGCAAATCTGTTAACTTCATTTTAACCTGGACCTTTTTCTTCTTGAATGTAATGAAGCCTCTGAAATGACTGCACTTGGTGAGAGGGTCTCTTTTGTCATTTACAGCAGTGGAAAATTCACAGAGTGAGTGAATTACTTTGGTTTTCAATAAAAATGTTAATATCTGCTTTAGATGTGAACAAAGGACACTGCATTTCAATAATGAGATGATCAAATCCACAGGGGCTGAGAGAGAAGGAGTGTGTTGAGCTGCCACTCAGAGGGAGGAGGAGGAGGAGAAGGAAGAGAGAGAGAGAGAGAGAGAGAGAGAGAGAGAGAGAGAGAGAGAGAACTAGAGAGCTGTGCATGAGCACAGAGAGGAAGACTTGAAGATAGGCAGTGCTTTAGAGGAGCTCAAGCTATGCAAAGCAGGATTAAGAAGACAGCAAATCAAACTGCTTTCATTTGACAATAACAGGTAATGCTGTGCTAGCAGATTTCTCTCCCCAGGAGTGAGAACTGGCTGTTTGCGTCTTTCTTTTCTGGCTCAGATATGTGGCCCTCTCAATAGTCATAAAAGAAAATTCAGAAAGTAATTTTTTTAACCCCAATTATGTAAAAAAAAAAATGCAGGTAGCCTTTAAAAAATAGCAGCATATTTTTTAACACAAAGAAAACTGTTCACACTTCTCAGCATTATGTTGTTTAATATTTTAAGACTCAAAACACCACCAAAAACCACAAATAAAATTATATATGCCCTGCTAGTAAATAGCATGGAGAAATATGTCTGTTCAAGACTCATACTGAATCACTTTTTTCTATATAGTCCTATTAATAATAGTTATCATTTAGCAAACACTAAGTAGGTATTAGGCACCGTGTTAAAAGCAGTCACACACTATCTCTTTAGCCTAGGAGAACTTTGTAGGTTGTATAATTACCCCTATTTTACAGATGTGTAAACTGAGGCTCAGAAAAGTTAGATAATTTGCCCAAGATCAAAGGGTTAATGGGGAAGAGTTGCAATTTTAACTCAGGTAGTGGGAAGGGGAATCTGTGGAATAAATTCACTGTAAATGGCATTTGCAGGCAGTGTTTCCATTTGTCCATCTGAGACTCAGGAACAAGCTTAGATTCTATATGAAAAATATTTTAAGATAATTCATGTACACCTAATGTTTCAGTTTTATCTTGAAGTCAACTGGCAATCATTGTCTAGTAAGCAATAGATATGAATAACTGAATAGTGGTTAGCATTTACATAGATGACTTTTCTGACTCCAGGTACTCTGGGCCTTTTAAATATCCCTTTCCTCTAGACTTTGTTCAGTCTTCTAAAAACAAAAAGGAAAGCCAATTATGGAAGTGTTCTCATTCATTGGAATCTCTGTGTGTTTTCTTCATATTTCTACTTGAAATGCTCAGTCTACTTTAGACTCTGTAGTTCTCAAGAGTAACTTATGTAATATTTAAATTATACCTATAAATAAATAAATAGAGATTATTAACCAGGCTATAATAATTTCCTAGAGAAAGCATGGCAATAAGGTAAATTTAGTCTTCTTTCTTTTCTAGCTTCTAAACAGAATCTGATACTTATTCTGGGATTGTGACTAATCAGGTACTCAAGGGTTTGTTGAACTCAATAATTCTAATTTCTCTCAAATAAATGCAATGACTAGAGAAAAGGACATGTCTCTAGGTAACTGCAAAGGAAATGAGGAAGAGATAAGAAGACCCAGTAGCCTGCAAGCACCTATGCCCCTGGATAACTTCTCCCTGACCTATTTCTGAACAGGTGGCTGCCATCTTCTTGAATGTCAGGGTTTGAAGAAATAACATTTAAAAAACCACAACAAGAATTTCCCTGAGGGATTATATCCAAATGTCAGGTTTGAGTTGTAGCAGAAAATAGATAATTTCTGGAAACATGGCCTTTTTGTATGTATGTTTGTTTTAAAATGTTCCCGCTAGTATAGATGAGAAAGCAAAAATCAAAACAGTTTTTGGAACTCATTATACAGCCATCTAAGTATTTCTCAACCACAAAAATATTTTAACTTACTGATCCTTAACTACCAAGTAGCGTATCAACCAATATCACCACACTGCAGTCTCTGCCAGGTTGATGCTGTCCTCATTGGTAAGTACATCACATTAAGTTACTTTATTTTATCCTTTAGAGATTTTCAATGGACAACAATTCTCAAACTTTTCTGGCATCTGCAAGATAGGACACTGTGGAAGGCACACTCTAAGGTGACCCTGATGAGTCACATCCTTGCATACCTTATTTCCCTTGATATGGAATGGACCTGTAGTGATTTTTAGCCAATAGAGCAAAAGGATGTGATGTCACCCCTGATTAGGTTACATTATATGGCAAAGAGGATGGGACCTCACTCCTGATGTTATGTCATGTTCTACAAGACTCCTTCTTGGAAGGCTGAGGTGGAAGGATCGCCGGAGGCCAGCAGGTCAAGGCTGCAGTGGCTGGGAGCGGGTGACAGAGTGAGACTCCAACTCAAAAAAAAAAAGACTCCTTAGCAGGTCAGAGTGGGATGCTCTCCCGGTGGCCTGGAAGATGTAAGCTGAATAACGTGAGCTGGTTAGTGGAGTGGGGCATGTGGCAAGGATCTGAGGGTATCCTCTAGGAGCTGAAAGCAGTCTACAGTCAACTGCTAGCAAGGGAATGGGCCTCAATCATACAACCATGAGGAAATACATTTTCCAACCACCTGAATGAGCTTGGAGAAGGAACTCAAGGTCCAGATGAGAACACAGCCCAGGTGACACCTTGGTTGCAGCCTGTGAGATCCTTAGCCAAGGTTAAGCCAGGCTTAAATCTCAACCCAAGGAAACTGTGAGATTATAACTTTGTTACACAGCAGTAGAAAATGAATACAGATGCTATGGCCTGCCTATACTATTATTCTCTTAAAGAACTGAGCAACAATAGAATTGTAGAATATAAACATAATTTAAAATAGTTTCAGCTTGTTAATAGCTCCTTTTAAAAACTCACAGAAAGGTTGTTAGTAAACAGCCCTTTAACTGTGTGTAAAAATGAGACTAAGGAAGGGCAAATCATTTGTCTACTTTATCATGGGATCGAGTATAGGTACCACATCATGGGTTCTCCTGAAGTGGGCTAAGGACCTATGTGGAGAATCACTGCTTTCTGTTTTCCTATTTTTCCTGGTTTATAAATCTCAGCTGCTCCTAAACATTGTCACCACAAAACATAAAGATGCTTTCATGACACAGTTGCTCTGTTTTCTGGAGTAATGACAGGCAGTGTAATCAGGTGAGGCATCTTATAGCAGAGATAGAAGAGGGGCCGTTGTGGACTGGGACATTATTCCTGGATAAAGCTGAGAACTATCATTTAATGCAAGAACCTATTTGATTAGTTTCTTGTTTTAGCTTCTTTAAAAACAGACAAAAGACTTGTAAAGTTAAAAATTAACGTATTTCCAAGGTAAAAATGGCAAGCCATACAAAAATATATACTAAAATATCTTTTTTGACATCTAACCTGGACCCTTTCCCCATGGGCAACAACTATTAGTCAACAGTTTCTTGTGCATCCAAAGGAAAGATATACTGCATTTAGAACTTTACATAAACATATATCTTTGTGAACATAAGAGGGGAGACCCAAAACAACTCTGGAATTTATTTATAAAAAATTGTGTATTTATTATAACATGTTGAAACTTCAGTCACCTTCAAAATACTCTTCGTTTGAGGCAATACACCCTTTGAGATGCTTTCTTTACTGCCCTAAACAGTTTTTAAACTCTTCAAATTTGATGCCATTTAGTGCTTCAGCTGTTTTTTGTTTCACCTCTTCCACATCAGCAAAATCTTTCCCTTTGAGGACTCTTCATCTGGGGAAACAAAAAAAAAGATGCTCAGGACAAGATTGGGTGAATAGGGAAGGTGGGGTACAGGGGTCATGCTGTTTTTGGTTCCAAACTACCGAACACTCAGCGTGGTGTGGACAGGTGTGCTTGTACATCACTTATCATGAAATGGGCAAATGTATTGAAAGAACCTAAAAAAAAAAGAAAAGAAAACTTCACTGAAGCCAAGCACAGTCTTTCACAACACTAGCTGGTACACTGATGTTGATGTGTTTCTAGAATACTAACCTGGCAGAAGAAGCCTGTACTACAACGGACCTACCCTCCAAAAAATAGTTTCTGTTTTTTGGGTCCCCCCTCCTATATGGGACCATAAAGCTCACTCTGTTCTTTATTTGTTTAATGTAACAATATATCTCAGAAATAATTCTATATTAGTAATAAATTTTTACTGTTTAAAAATAGTTGTATAATAATACAATAGTGTATATATGCATTTTTGTGTATATATAAATATCTAATATGTATATTATATATTACATGTATTATATTAGATATGTATGTATATCATATATTATATATTACATATTATTTATGTATATACGTATATATGTATATATAAAATATATACAATGTGTATATATAAAATATATATTTTATATTTATCACATATATATACAATATATGTATATGTATATATTTTTAGATACATATTATATATACAATAAATATATATATTTTTATATATGCATATATGTATATATTTAAAAATATATAATATGTATATATACTTCTATATATATGACACATATTGTGTCATTGTATCATAAACACTTTATATGTGCTTTTTAAATAAATATTGTTAAGGTCATTGTTTTGGACTGAGCTCTTGCACTAGACTCTAATAGACCAAACTAAAAACCAAAGTGGAGTCATTCATGCTGAGGTTGCATTCACCTCAACATGAAACTGAATTGCTATCTGGCCTTCCTAGAAATCAGGAGTGAGAGATAACAGCCAAATTTCCCAAACAGGCCAATTTTAATCTGTATGATAATGAAGTTCCCTCTGACTTTAATCCTTACAACAAAAAGTAGCCTGAGGTAACCTAAAGTTAACCAATCAGTTATTTTTCTATTGCTCTGTTTTGTGTCCCCACTTTATAAGGAAAGGAACTTTGAAATGACCAACCCACTTTTCGTTCTTTGTTTCTGCTTTCTTCAGCTTTTTTTCTGTCTATAAAGCCAACTTCATTTGCTCATCTCATTGGAACATTTATTGTACTTTATGGAATTAAGTGTTGCTTAATTCTAGAATTGCAAATACAGTCAAGATCTTAAATTGTTGTAATTTTTTTCTTTTGACATTATGTTCAGTCATTTAATTTTAACTCCATGAAAAGGATAAAATACTTCTTTTAGCACCGCTTTACAGATGAGGACACTGAGGCATCATCACTGAAGGAATTATTCAGGATCACAGAACTAGTAAGTGATGGAACCACCAAATATTAATCCAGCAGAGGAAAGGACTGATGCACATTTTTAAACCATCTATGTTGATACTTGAGCTGCTCCTGGTGTGTGTGTGTGTGTGTGTGTGTGTGTGTGTGTGTGTGTATAAACATACACAGATATTTATAGCAAACTATGATTTAACTTCTTTTTTTGTATATCCACAGTTGCACATGTGTAAGTCTCTGTAGGATAACTTCCTCAAAATCAAATTTCTGTGTTGGAGGATATGCATATTTTCAGTTTTATATTTACTCAAACTGCCGTCCACAGAAGTTGTGACAAGATGTACACTCACTGCCTGTATGTGGTAATTCCTTTTGCCTCACAACCTTGCCAAGACTGTATACTATCAAACGATTGCCAGTAAAAATACTATTTTTACTTTACCTTAATTTGCATTTATTTAGGAGAGGGATTGGGCATCCTTCCATCTGCTTATAAGCCATATGTGTTTATTTTTCTGTGAAATGCCTATTGTATTCTAAAATATTTTGGGTATTTTTCTTATCGATTTTTAAGAGAGTTTTATACTTTAAGAAAAATAACCTTTTACTTTTGAATATATTGTAGATATGCTCTCCCATTTTTTCTTTTGTCTTGTTAACACCATTTGGTTTTAGAACACAGAATTTTTAAATTTTCATGGAGGTTAATTTATCAGTATACTATTTATGGTTTTGAATATTCTAGTCTTGTTTTAAAAAGTTCAACTTTGGGATTTTGAAAAATTGGAATATATTTTTTATCATGGTTATAGTTTCATTATTTTTCTTTCAAAATTCAATTCAGTTGAAATTTGCTAAACAAGTGAGGGAAAGGCTCAGCTTTACTTTTAGCTTGAATGACCTTTTGCATACATGTAGTTCCCTCTTATCAGTGGTTTTGTTTTCCATAATTTCAATCAGCTGAGGTCGAGAAAATATTAAAAGGAAAATTCCACAAATAAATAAAACTCATGAGTTTTAAATGGCACACCACCCTTCTGAGTGGTATGATGAAATCTTTTGCCAACCCATCCCCTCCTGCCCTGGTTGTAAACCCTCACTTTTCCCAGCATTATCTGTAAGGAATGACAATTAAGTTCACTGACTTTCCACCATGTACTTATGTTGGCATCACTGTACAAACAACTCAGTAAAGTTTCATAACCTTGTTATATCAGTGTCTCACAGCTGTGTTCATGTCAACATGTGTTGGTGTCTTGCTTAGTGGCATCCATTATTGTTGTTGCATGTTTTTGTGTGCTGTTGGGAGAATATCAGAGCTTGAATTAGAGCAACAACCAAACATTACAATTCTTGTTAAACTTGGCAAGAGTAGAAGTGAAATCAGGGACATGTCAGTCCAAATGTAAGGGAATAACGCCATGAAGAAAATGGCAGTATACAAATAGATTAAATGTTTTTCTGAGGGAAGAGAAAGTGTCACTGATGAAGAGAGGTCAGGATGGTCAATAATGAGCAGAGCTGATGAAATATTGCAAAAATTTGTCAAATTGTGTATCAAAATTGTCAAGTGTGAGAAGCATAGCAGACCAAATAAACATTGATAGAGGAACAGTTAGGAAAGTCTTAACTGAAAATCTTGGCATGAGAAAAGTCTGGGCAAAAATGGTCCCAAAGAAGCTCTTGCATCATGACAATGTACCAGTTCACATAGCACTGTCTGTGAGGGAGTTTTTAGCCAGTAAACAAATCACTGTATTGAAACACCCTCCCTACTCACCTGATCTGGCCCCCAATAACTTTTTTTTTTACCCAGAGATAACGGAAATATTGAAGAGATGATGTTTTGATGACATTCAGGACATCAAGAGTAACACCACAATAGTTCTGATGGCCATTTTAGGAAAAGAGTTCCAAAATTGCTTTGACAAGTGCACTAGTTGTTGGTGTTGGTGCATAGCTTTTCAAGGTGACCATAAAGGTATACAGTAATGAGTTTTGTAGCACTTTTCTTAGGATGAGTATGTGAACTTAAGTGTCAGTCTTTGTAAGAAGTTTACGCTACCTGCTGGTTAGACATTCAGCAACCCTCTCAGTTTTTAGCAGTATCATAGTGCTTGTGTTCAAGTAATCCTTACCTTACTTAATGATGGCCCAAAGCTCAAGAGTAGTGATGCTGATATAGTGTTATAATTGTCCTATTTTGTTATTAGTCACTGTTGTTAATCTCTTACTGTGCCTAATTTATAAATTAAACTTTAACTTAGGTATGTACGTATAGGCCTGTTTCTCTCTCTGCTGTCCCATCTGCTGCTGTACACATTTCTATTATTTCCAGAATTTTCTGACTATTATTACATATTTATTTTTTTCAGGTAAACTTTAAAAATAGTTTGTCTTCTAACAAAAAGTTGTTATTTTAAGTGATATCATACTAAGTATTTAGATTAATTTATGAGAAACTAAAATATTTACTATTGAATATTCTTAACCAAGAATGAGGTATGTTTCCACTAATTCATTTTTTCCATGCCAAAAGAAAGTTTTGAGGTTATTTACTACTTGTTTGTATGTGTGTATTTGTGTGTGTGTGTGTGTGTGTGTGTATGTGTGTGATTGTTGGTAAATAGGATCTTTTCTTACATTATTTTTGAATTGATTATAGTTTTCATATAGAAAAGCTATTGGATTTTTAAGATATTAATTTTTTAACAGCTAGCCAACTCCCTTTATTTAACATTACATGTTTTCAGAAATGATTGAATGTTTCTATAATTTGTTTTAAAATGATTTCTCCCATTATATCTTATTTTGTTAGATTTTTAAATTATATTTTTCTCCTCAAAACACATGAATGTCTGTTGCATTTTTAAGCAACTATTTTTACTCATGCAACTTTCTTATGTCTTGTTTCCTTTCTTTAAAACTGTGCTCCACTTTCTTTTTCTTATTTCTTATGATTTGGCTGTTTTATTTTTAATAACACTTTATTACTACAAAATGATACACATCTATTGCAGAAAATTAGAAAATAAAAATAAGCAAAAATAAAATTAAAAGATCTCAGTCTGACTCCCAAAGATCACCACTGCAATACCACTAAAAGAACATAGTGCATACCTCTAAATATTTTTCACATATATACAAATAAGCATACACATATATAAAATTTTCCCTGTCATCTAAAATATGAAGGTTTCAAATAATAACCCCAGGCCAGTCTTTTTTTATTTCTCTTTTGTCAACTTTCTTTTTGTCTTGTATATTCTCAAGCTTGAAGGCTAATAATTTTATCAAATTATGTTACAATATTGGTCATACTATGCAGTTTTCCCACCAGGACATATGTGCCTTTGGAATTTTCAGACTCAGAGTTTATTTCAGTGTTATGATATTAGGGTCAAAAAATATAGCAGTTCTATGGCACAGGCATCTCTAAAAAAAAAAAATCTTAACATGCCTTTGCTCATGGGAGGAGAACATGCTGAGAATCTCCTCAACATTGGTGGAGTAGTCACTTCATACCATTTGCAGACTTCCTCCTAAACCTCTTTATTATAGAACTAAAACTTTATTGGTAGCATTACAACTATTTCCATGGGTAAGAAGCACAATCAATTCTTTTTCAGTTTAGTTCATTTATTTTTTTTTAAAAAGGTCATTTCCAGCTCTTTCATTCTCTTTTCTCCTCACAACTTCTGCCATAAACATTAACTGAGACGTGTTAACTAATGACAAATTTTTGTTGTTTTGTTACAGTTCAAATTGCTCCCCCTTGTTTAGTCTTTTCCTATTGGCCTCTGTTTTTTTAGTCCATCTCCACATTCATGCATACACAAACACGTGCACGATTATACATACACATACATGCACATTCACACATAAATTTTCAACCTTTGACTGTCTGTGTCATGAGAGAGGAGAGACAGTCTGAGAATTAGTCTCATTACATAAGTCTTACATATGAACTCAGCCAAAATGAATTCAAAGCAAACATTTTCCTCTTGAAAACCTTGGACTTTTCAGATGTTTATTTCCGTTTTCTCAGACTTAAGAAATGTGTTCTGTGAAATTGTAACTATTCAACAAAAGTGTGTCTGTTTGTGAGGCAAGTGAAGGTTTGGTTTTCTGTTGAAATTACCCAGGGAAAGGAAGTGAAGGGTGATATATAACTCATCATGTCTAACGATATTCCAAAAAAAAGTTTTGGGTTTTCTTTTTCTTTTTTCTCATAAAAATCCCAAGATAATCATAAAACAATTATGACAACATGAGGGTACGTGGCAGAGGGTGGAGGAAAAGGATTAAAAGAAGGCAAAACTTAGGTTTTATAAACTAACCGTCCTTAGAAAACCAGGCTAATGAAATGCATTTTCTCTCTAATGGCTTTCATTTCAAGATATCGTGTGGTTTTCCCTGAAAATGTGATGAATTCTTGCTTTACAAATCATTTTGATTTCCTCTTGTGTCACACTCTGTCTAATTTCGCTGAGTTACTGGCAGTACATTGACTACAGTGATGGAAAGTTATCACCACCCAATATTACCAGGGATCAGGTATTCTGGTTTTATAATTTGAAATCATATCTTATACTAAGAACCCTGTGACTTAATTTTCTGGCAGTTTAATTGATATGAAACCCAGGAAAAGACATGTTATTTTATAATCCCATAGGCTTCACTGTGAAATGCCTGTATAGAATATGTTCAGGATAGGAAGTATTTTTTTTTGTTATTGAAAGAATACATGGCTGACAGAAGAAAACGATTTATAGAAAGAATTGTGAGATTTGGGCTCATTAGAATGGACAAGTTACAACTAGAAAAATTTAGTAATTTCTTGCCTGGTTATTTGGCCCAGGTCCAAAACACAGTCCATACTGTGGAGATTTGCAAAGCTCTGCTACTGAAAGAGAACAATTCTGTGCCCTTGGATCATGTAGGTCTTTTTGGAAAAAGGTACACGCGTTCACACACACACACACACACACACACACACACACACACACCCCTCATTCACACATACATAAGCACACCCAGTGCAGAAACACTGGAGCTTAAATTAATGTTACTCTTAGTATTGTACTATAATGAGGAGAAAATAACTGGCAAATGGATCAGCTTTCCATTTTATTGTTCATTACTGGCTGACTCAAGCTGAAAGCTGAAAAGATTAGTTCTCAGACACTCCCTTCAAAGTTTGGAGATTTATTCAGGATAAGCATCTGGAAGACTGGATGCTTATGTTTACTATTTATTCCTATCCAGCCCCAAATGTGATTGCAAATATAATAAGATTAAGTCTTTCCCATGAGAGAAAGTTGGACCTTTCTCTTGTCAGCAAAACTTGAACTGTTGGATTTTTTTAAAAAATTAAAACTATTTCACAGCTTCTTATGATTCAGCTGTGTCCAGGAAATGACATTTATAATCAAAGTATAATTCAGACGTTTTCCAGTCTCTCCAAAGCCTTCTTTGGGAAATCAGAGCTGATGAAGATTGATGTGTATTTTTCGTTTCTAATAAATTTAAATAGGATTGGATTAGCTTTTTGGGAAAGAGGGAATTGCATAGTTTGAACTTACCTCCTTTGAAACAAACACTTTTTATATCATCTAGTTTGATACTGTAGAAAAACTCAGTAGAGTGCAAACGATTTTGGTTCTTTGGAGGAAATACAGATAAATGATTTGAGTGATATTTTCAGGACAGAGATAATGGTGCTATCTTGTTATAAAGGAAAAGAACTTTGGGTACTCTGAGACCTTCCTGGGTCATCGACATGAGCAAGTGCTGCTCCAGGGATGTAGCTTTGGCATGTAATATACAGAATGTATCTCACAGGAGTTGCCAATGTAGGTTCATTTTAAAAGCCCAGAATCTTATGAATCACTCACCATGATTTAGGGATTATTCCTTTCCCCAGTAGAACTACAAATTTTAGTGTAATAAGAAATTGAGATAATCTAGCCAAGCGGTTCATTTAAGTTTTAGTCCAACTTTGAAATTCTCCAAACACCCGTAAAGTTTGGAAAATAACAGTAACTAATTTATTCACTATTGATATTAAGCAGATAATTTTGCTGTATCTATTTCAGATCTCTTTTTTAAAAATAGAAAGAAATTCCTGGTATACCAAACCACTTCTCTTCCAACCTCCAATATTTTTGCCTATTTTCTCCCCCAGAAGTGATATCAACTTTGAAATGCATGCAGGCAGTCGTTCCTTTTCTTTTCTTTTAAACTTTTATTGTAAAGATGTGGAGTACAATTCAGGGTTAGGTATACAAACATTGATCATGCAGGTACCCCTGTTAGTGAGGTATGACCCTCCCTCCCCTAGCAGTTTCCCTCAACTGCCAATCCCCCCCCCCCCCAACAGTTTCCCAATATTGCCAATCACTTTCATATAGCATTATAATTGTTCAAGGTCATCTTATGTGTGAGAACATATGGAACTCTGTTCTTTGTTTCTGTGATACATCACTGAGAATGAACGACTCCAAATCCATCTAGGTTGCTGCAAAGTCCATATATTTGTTGTTCTTTATGGCTGCATAATATTCCATTGTGTATATGCACCATATTTTTAAAAATCCAGTCCAGCTTTGATGGGCAACATGATTGGTTCCATGTTTTCAAGAGAGAGACTTGCCCGTGCCAGGCCTTTCTGGTAAGAAACTTTCACCTGGGCTTTCTCTCCCATCTTCTTCCTCTAATAAACTTTACTTTTTTTTAAAAAAAAAAAAGCATGCAAATTTTAAAACAAATGTATTTATTTAATAATGCTGTATGGTTTTGTTTTGTGTGTTGTATAACTTACATAAATGGAATCATATGAATACCAGTTTTCAAATTGCTTTTTCACTCATTGATTTTTAAGATCTATCCACGTTACTTAATGTAGAACTAGTTTATTTATTTTAACCACTGTATAGTATTCTGTTGTATGAATTAACCACATTAGAGAGGTACTAAATTTACTTTCAGGTTCTCATTATTCTAAATAGTGCTTCAGTGAACATCTTTGCATGTTTATCTATACATATATATCCATTGTGCTTCTCCAAGGTAAAGAACATGAACCCAGAAGTGGAATTTCTGGGTCATAAACTATTCACGTCTTAAATTGTTTTGGCTTTCATTCCATTGTTCTCCACAAT
Source organism: Tarsius wallacei (assembly GCA_963574415.1). Lineage (NCBI taxonomy): Eukaryota > Metazoa > Chordata > Mammalia > Primates > Tarsiidae > Tarsius > Tarsius wallacei. The sequence continues at coordinate 11,997 of CAUYQG010031828.1, read as the reverse complement.
GCTTGTACAAATTTACCCTCACACCAGCAATTGCTACTTAGTTAAGGGTTTGTGTTCTCAGATTTATTAAATTTTTTTACAAGTTTGATGAATGTGAAATGATATCTCATTGTAATTTATATTTCTTGTGCCTTGTTTGGGAAATATCTACCTTCCTCACCATCATAAAATATTATATATTTTTCTTTGAAAATATTTATAGTTTTTCACTAATTAATTCATTTATATTTTGTTTTTGTGCATGGCATAAAGTAAGACAATCTTCTTGTGTGTTTATCTATATAAATAGTAAATTTTCCAGACATAGTTATTAAATAGTCTACTACTTACCACTCTTGCCCAGACCTAGTCAAATGACCCCACCAAACATGAGAGTATCAGGTAGTGCCCAGAAGTGGGAAGAATGGAACATACTGATGATCAGCCCTACCTCCAATGGATGTGGTAGCTTTAAAATATGTTCAAAGATTCTTTGACATACCTCTTTACAGAAGGTAGGGTCTAATTTCTCTTCTCTTGAGTATAAGCTGGACTTAGTGATATGTATTCCAGTACCAGAAGTGATGGTGTATGACTCCTGGGATGAAGTCAGAAAAGGTGCTGTGGCTTCTTTTCGGATTACTCACTCTAAGGGAAGCTATTTATGATGTCATGCTCAGGTGGTCTTATGGCAAAGCACATGTGGTAAGGAACTGAGGCTTCTTTGTAACGGGCAGCACTAACTTGCCAACTATGCAGATAGACACCATGAAAGCAGATCCTCCAACTCTAGTCAAGCCTGAAGAAGAGCATAGCCTTGGCCACTGGGATCTTTACTACAAACTGATGAGAAGTCCTGAGCCAGAACCACTTAGGTAAGATGTTCCCGAATTCCAGACCCACTGAAATTATGTAAGATAATAAATGTTAATTGTTATTCTAAGCATTATGTTTTGGAATAATTTGTTAAATAAAAATAGAGAATTAATAAATCGAGGCTGTGTTTGTTTCAGTGTGTTTTAAAATATAGACAATGTGGCATAAACCACATCTAATTTAGTGGTTCTGGGAGATCACATCAAAAAAACATCTGTTAGAGCAGATTAAACCAATGGACAGTCAGAGGCCTGGAAAGACATCTGTGTGTGTTGAGGTGCTGTGGGCCAAACCAAAAACAAAAACCCTAAGCTAGCAATCACTAACAGGAACCTCAAATAAAAAGTTATAGTGGTGATTGCTCCAAATTGCAGTGACTTATTTGCTATTCATCTGCTTCTTACACAGGCAACTCTGTGGAACCATCCCTCTAACTGAGTAGGGATTTACCTATTTAATGTCATAAGATATGGGGGAATAAAACAAGGGTCCAGCTATTCTCTAGTGCAGAAGTGCAATCTGGATTCCATACTTCATAGAGTTTTGGGAAGGTCAAAGTAAGCCATGTGAGAAATGTTTTGGGAGCACAAGATAACTGTGCAAATGTATCACTGGAGTTACATATTGGTCAGAAAAAACTAGGTTTTGCTGTGGTAATGGAAACTAGAATCCTAGGAGCTCACAACCTGTGGGGCTTATATTTTGCTCATGTTAGACCACTTCAAGTTGGCTATGGATCTATCATGTCATCTTCACTCTGAGACCGGAATACAGAGCAGCTTGTAATTGGAGGCTGACACATAACAGAGAAAGAGCCATGGAGGACTCCCGAAAGTGCAGCCTTAGTGATTCACTAGAAAGACTCATGGCATACAGTTGTATGATGATGATGATTTATTGCAGAAAGGATGCAAAGTAAAATAAGGGGAAAAGATACATGGGGAAAAATCTGGAAGAAACCAGGCACAAGTTTTCAAAAGACCTTTCTCAGTTTGGTCATACAGGGTGTGCTTAATTCCTTTAACACCAAAACTGTGCTGTGAAATATCTACCACGGAAGCTGACAACAAATACTTACTTCCCAGAGCTTTTACTGAGGGATGGTCATATAGGCATCCTCTGCCTAGGACATGCCCAAATTCTGAACTCCCAAAAGAGAAGCATGTGTTCAGCATAAGCCATATTGTTAACACAAACAGTTTTAGGTTGTTTTGAGCCATTCTTACCAGAGAATGGTGAGAACCTTCCTGAAATCCAAGTTCTCCAACACCACCTAGCACATGGGTCTTCCTAAGCCAAGTTGCCTCAGATCTGCTATGCAAATCTTTTCTTCACAAATTCTTATTTCTGCTCACATTTCACTGAACAGAGCAGGTCACATGGTCAAAAGTGATGTCAAAGCCGTGGGAAGGTATAAGCTTCCTGTAGGGAGTGACAGCCCATGTTTTGAACTATAAAATAATCTACTACAAATTATTGCCTATAGATTCTTTGAAGGAAGAAACATTAAAAAGAGAAGGAATTGATACCTTCTAGACATGTGTATTTGTATACTTTCCACATATTTTCATGGTCTTGGCTCACATTTTGTTTACTAAAATGAATTATATACTGACATCAAGGAAAATTGTAGTAGCAAGTATTAGAGAGACACTGGGTACTGATTAATAAAAAAAAGTAATTATTATTCTTTCTACATTGTAATTCTTTTTTTTCTTTTTGCAGATCAAGTGGGTCTTTGATTCCTTTATAGAGGCAAGCACTTTCATTTTGCTTTTAACTTTCTCTAAAGCAGCTCTGTATTTGTTAAAGCTCTAATCCTCTCAGGCACTTATGATTAGACCCCTGAAGAGCTGTTTCATGGCCTCTGCTATGTTTTCTTATCACCGTACCTTTTAAGCTTTCAACTGTATTTCAAGTTCTGGCCTGCATATGGCCTTCCGCATAAATTCCATCAGCAAAGTGGTTTGTTCCAATGCTTTCCTCATCTTTCTCAATTGTTTTCATTCTTCTTTTTATTATCTTTTCTTATCTCTTTGACCTTTTTATTCATTAGTCCAAACTACATGGAATACATTTTTTGGCCAAGGGTTAAGTCAGAAAAGTAGGAAGGGTGGTTGGCTTCTGACACATATATTTACATTTTTGACTTTTATATTTTTGTATTTTCTGCACAGTTTTTTCTTAAAAAAATGAACTCTCCACCTCTCCCTGCAAATAAAGACCCAAAGTTAGCTGTTTAGAAATAGAAATAAAAATATTTAAAATAAAAACAGCAGCTTTTAACCTCTGCCTCCCCTACCAAAAGATATTTAGTAAGGACTCACAATAAATTGGAGGCAAGTATACTTGAAGCATAGTTTTAAATGATAACATCTCACTTTCCAATGAAGGGAGGACTTTATATGGGTCTCTTCTTTACGGTTAGATGGCAGAATGTTTTATTGCTATTTATAAAAGGCTGCATTTAAAAAATGCAATATTGGCTCTCTTCAAGTGGGATCTATTTGGGAAACTAATTATCTCCAAAGAGCTACAAATTTTCAAGAATCTGCCAAGAAGACAAATCAAGAACACCATCTACATGACTTATTGCAGTTTGGGGAACTTCGGAGCTCTTGAGACCTCTCCAACAGCTATTTAAAATCCTGGCCACTGGCTTCTAGCTCCCTTCCTTTCCTTCACCCGCTCCAACCTCTACAGATGACCTCAGCTCTTATTTCTTGGAGAAATAAGGACGAGCTAGGGAGAACTTCCTCACTGTACTGCCATGACATTTACCTGCTTCTACATCTTTCTGATACCCTTTCCTTCTACCTCAGTGGAGGACCTTGGTGTGCATCTGGGGCCGTTCCGTCACATGATATCCTCAAGGTTCTTTTTTGCTCCGTCAGATGACTCTGTCTTGCCTGCAGAGCCACTTCTTCCTTGACTCTTTCCTTTCAGCCTGTAGATGTATTCAAGTTTCTTCAATTTAAACTGTAACAACCACAGCATTACCACATACACTATGCCCCAGCTTCTCTCTATTTTTCTTTTTTTCCCATTTACATGACATATATTTTTAAAAATCATTTATGTCTTTTAAAGACATGGGGCACAATTCAGGATTAGGTATACAAATGGTCATCATACAGGTGTAGTTTGGGCCTGACTTTGGTCCCCACTTCGCCTGGTTTGAGATCAGGTATGCTTATTGATGAAGTATGGCCCCCTCATCCCCTGGAAGTGTCCAGCCACTGCCAACCCCTTTCTTATATTATTCTTATATTATTATGATAATATTATGAACAATTATGATAATTGTTCAGGGTCTGCTTATGAGTTAGAACATGGGGTACTCAGTTCTTTATTTCTTGATAGATCACTGAGTGTTACAGACTCTAAATCCATCCAAGTTGCTTCAAAGTTCATAATTGTGTCCTTCTTTATGGCTGCATAATATTCCATCATGTATATGTATCACATTTAAAAAAAAATCAGTCTACTTTCGATGGGCAGCACGGTTGGTTCCATGTTTTTGCTATTGTGAATAGTGCTACAATAAACACGCATGCACAGGGTTTTTTTTTTGTTTTTTTTTTTTTGTTTTTTGTAACTCAAATACCTGTTACAGAACTCTTCAATCTCTATTATAGACACTGCCTGGGTGAAGGATGCTGTTGCAATCTGAGTGCAATTGTCATGAGGGCTCTGAGATTATATGACCACTTCTCACTTTCATTTGCCATCTTGCAAAATGTTTAGCACATTTTACTTGAACTTTGTGTGTGTAAATACCGCAGTTGATAAGTGCTTAAAAGACAAAGATATGCTCTGATTACTTTCCCCCAACAGAGTGGTCAGATAGCATGTGCTGAGAACTTGCTATGTGTCAGGCACTGAGCTAAACCTTTTGGTGTGGATTATTTCATTTTATTGTAATGGCAACCTCATGAGATAGCACCATCATTCCCAAACAGACAAAACACCATTGAGTAACCCGCTCAAGCACACACAACAAGCAGATGGCACTGCCATTTATTTCCTTACCAAGACTCCAAGAGCATCTACCTTTGGGGGTAGTTGAGCACATAAATAGAATGCCAAACTTCCAATAACAGGAATGTCCATTCTCTGCAATGCTCCTGAGGCCACTGAGATACCCCATAGGCCCTCACAAATAGTCTCTTATCATGTTGGTTTTCAACCTAGGCTAAGCATGAGAATCATGCCTGTCTTCTCTCTGGATAAGCTGAACTAGAATCTCAGAGTAAGTGTAGACACCTGTACTTTGTAAAAGCTCTCCAAGTGATTCTGATGTGTAGAAAGGCTCTTCATTTCTTTCTTTTCTCCATATCCTGCTTCCTACTGACTTTATTCTTCTGTTGTAATCTCTTCTGAGTGGAGAAAAACATTACATTTGAATTATGAAATAGTTTGAAAATCAGCTTCCTCTGTGTAGTGTTTCTGGGAAGAATTCTTATAATTGCATTTGATTCTTTCATGAAAAGATAAGTACAACTTATACTGATTAAATACTTATAGTATTGTGAAATGATTTTTTAAAGCGCCATTATTCCTCTGGACACTAGAAAAAATATGAGTCAGATGTCTTCAAGCTGTTTCTAGTCCAAAGTTAACCTAAATCTTGGAAACATTTAGCAAATCAATGTTATCTTTCAGCTCCTCTACTAATAACCACAGTTGTGTATTATGTATTCTACTGTACAAGCAGTTTGACAGAAAGATAATGAATTTACATGGTATACTTAACACATTACTTATTGAGTTTAATTTCTTTTGCTATTTAAAAATATGTTTTAAATCACCAAGCTACTGAATGTGCTATATTGCAGGAGGTAGAAAAGGGTTTTGAATAATTTTTCTGCCATTTTCAATTTAAGTCTTACATTCTGGGAAACTAGATGCCAAAACTAATTTTGAAAATTATAAAATAATAAAAATATCTACACCACTTTGTAGAGGAAAAGTAATTATTTTCAAAAAGCATCTCACTTTGCTAATGTTGAGAATAGTTTGTGGCTTCCTCCCAGACCTTTCCTTTTTGGTCCTTGTGGGGGTACCTGTCAGCAAAAATTACTGTACTGCTTTCTGAATATCAGCCTTCATTCTCAGAAAATGTATAGTATTTCTAAGATTTATGATACTAATGGGACTCTCCTGGCAGCAGTGTGATCCATTTTGCTGATATCCAGGAAGCAGACAAACTCTAATCTCCTGTCGCACATATACAAAGACTGAAGAAACCAACATCTTAATTAGCATAGAAACGAGAGTTGTGGAAGCCTTCAGTCCCTGAATGAGCTAAGTCCTATAACAAACAGAGCCACATATAAAAGAATTAGGCTTGATCATGCTAAAAAAAAAAAAGAATTGAAACAAATGTTGGCTATTATGTGCTACATCACTTTTTCAAAAGACATCAAAAATTAAATACATCTGATTGGGATTTTAAAGGGCAACTTTTATTTTTTTAAGATAAAGTTTGTGACCTGTAAAATAACCATATTTATAGGTTTAGTTTTAGGGAAGAATAATTTGTAAATAAAAAATACTCTGAAATATGACTGTGTCAAAATTAAAGAACACTGGACTCAAGTCAAATTGAATTCCAATCCCAGTTTTCCCCTTAACTTGCTGTGCGATCTTGGGCTGATTACTTGATCTTTCAGGGCCTTACTTTCTTTGTTAGATAATCTCAAAAGACTTTTCCAACACAATCGCTTTATGATTTCATTAGGTTTCCCATGGTAGAGGCTAATAAGAAAGTTGGAATTGTAATAAACAAGACTACCCTTCCACAGTGAAAAGAACACCTGACTGTAAGTCAGAAAAGCTGCATTCTACTTCCTGCATTGCCACTTAAAGCCATGTGATCTGAGCGAGTTCTTAGTGCCCCAATTTCCTCAGTTGTAAATTAGCAATGGTGGCACCTCTCTGCACTGATAGGTGTTTAAAACGAAATGGCACATGCATTAGTCTGCTTAGGCTGTCATAACAAAATACCACAGACTGCTTGACTTGTACACAGAAAAAAATCTGCTCACATTTCTGGAGACTAGACATCACAGATCAAGATCAAGCACAGTGAATTTCTGATGATGGCTGTGTTTGGCTTGGAGACAGCTGCCTTCTCTCTGTGTCCTCTCATAGTGAAGACAGAGGACTCTAATGTCTCTTCTTATTCTTATAAGGACACTATTGTTATCAGCTGAGAGACTCGCTCTTAGGACCTCATTAATCTTTACCACCACTTCACAGGTTCTGTCCTCAAATGCAGTCACTTTGGGGTTAGGGATTCAGCATATATAAATTTTGAAGGAGATATAATCAGTCCACAGCACTATATATGAAAACTCTGTAAACACATAATTTTCTATTACTGTCCCACTAAAAACTGGTAACATGAGGATGTTTGGCACTCATATCTAATGTTGGTGGGACGACCCAAAGCCACAATGTTTTTGAAGGACAATATAGCAATATCCACTAAATAGAAATTGCTTTTACTTTTTAAGCTAGTATTTACCCTTTAAAACTTATACTACTGAAGCATCCTTTGAATTTCACAAATATATATAAGGAGTAGTCTTTGAAATACTGTTGGAAAGTTGGAAAAATTAATAAACAAATAAGTGAATTAATAACTAGATAGAGTACATAATACAATGGAATATTTATGTCTGATATGTATCCATCTATGAAAAAATATATATACATTAAAAATGTGGTTACTCTATATACATTGACATAAAAAGGTGCCCAGAACCTGTTAGGAGAAAAAAAAATGTAAATGTTACAAAAGAGTTACTGTAGTATGATTGTATTTTTTGGGTAAATACATTAATCTTGGAGGAATTATACATAAAACTGTCTACACTGGCTTTGTCTGGGTGGTATTCCAGAGGCTTTTGCTCTCCAAGTTACATTTTTCTCAAATTTTGAACTTCATTTTAAGAACATACATTACATTTACTTTAAAATAGTGAAATAGTAGGAGACTGAAAACTATCACTAATTAGATTCTACCAATGTTTTAGTTTGCATCTGAGATACTTTTAGGATTAATTTTTATTTTATTAAGAAATAAATGTATACAACAAGGGCACCTACATAATGAACATTTGTAAACCTAACCCTGAATTGTACCCCACATCTTTAAAATAAAAAAATTAAGAAAAAAATGAAAAATAAAAAAATAAAAATATATAAATGTATATGGTTTAAGCAATTGGAAAACTTATTATGAAAAACAGAAGTCCCTGGTTTATACTTCCCATCTTCTCATCACATGGGGTGACCTTATTCCTCCTTTCTTCCAGCAGTTTCACCTATATCTGCATATTGTAAAATTTTATAGAATATATATAGATAATTCTTGATTCTTTCATCATAAATTTTATCTCCTGGCTTTCTTCTGCAGAAGGTTAGACTTTTCTTTCTGCTTCTTGTTTCTCCTTTCCACAATCTGTCACTTTATGTATATCATAACTTTGGCTTAATTAATATTTGAGTTTTACACTACTATTACTTTGTAAATGCTCTTCATAGTGGAGCTACATGGTACTTTATAATATGTTTTGCCTTATACAACTTTTCTATTCCTTCAGTTATGACTTATGTTCTATTTGCTTCATTTTTATGCACATGGTATTTCTTCCCTAAACTTTTATTTCAAAGTTCTTTCATTACAGTCAAGCCCAACAGGTAAACTATTAGTTCTGTTTTTGTTGGTGCCATTTTCCCTGGATCACCACTCAGAAAACCAGTAAGTTGTAATATTTGGAAAACTAATGCTTTTGAAATATTAACAGTTTCTCCCTTGTTCTTTCTTTAATTTTTGTCTTTTCCTTTGTTTGAACAGCTAGATAATTCTGTTCTTGTTTTCTCAGGTAGAAAACAATGACAGCAGAAATTGGGAAGGGGGAAGGGAGACAGGTCTTTTCCTAACTTTAAGGTTCAAAGCTTATACCCTGAAAAAAATGGAAAAGGCTTATAGTAAATAAAAATACTTATTTTATAATTACAGGATCCATGTATAAGTTTTTTAATAGGTATATTGTGTGATGGTGAAGTTTGGACTCGTATTGAGCCCATCACCTAAGTGGTGAGCATAATATCCAATGGGAAATTTTAAAACACTCACTAACATGTAGTATTCAGTTTTCATTTCATGTGATAACTCACTTAGAATGATGGCCTCCAGCAGCATCCATGTTGCTGCAAAGAACACAATTTTGTTTTTGTTTTTATGGCTGCATAATATTTCATGGCATGTATATATCACAATTTCCTTATCCAGTCCACCATTGTTGGACACCTAGGTTGTTTCTATGTTTTTGCTATTGTGCATAGTGCTTCAATAAACATACAAGTATAAATCTCTTTTTAGTGGAATTATTTATGCTCCTTTGGGTATATACCCAGCAGTGGGATTGCTGAGTCAAATGGTAAATCTATTTCTATTTGAGAAATATTCAAATTGCATTCGACAGGGGTTGAACTCGTTTATCTTTCCACCAACAGTGTATGAGCATTCCCTTTCCTCTGCAACCTCACTAACATCTGTTATTTTTTGACATCTGTTTATGTACTTTGCTTACTTTTTAATAGGTTATTTTTTTTCCTGTCAATTCCTTTCAGTTCTTTATAGATTCTAGATATTAGTCCTTTGTTGAATGCATAGTTTGCAAATATTTTCTCGAATTCTGTAGGTTGTCTGTTTACTCTATTGATGGTTTCTTTTATAGTGCAAAAGCTGTTTAGTTTAATTGGTCCCAGTTTTCAAGTTTGGTTTTTGTTGCATTTGCTTTTGAGGACTTGATCATGAATTTATTGCCTAGGACAATGTCCAAGACAGTGTTTCCTAGGCTTTCTTCTAGAATTTTCATAGCTTGAGATTTTACATTTAAGTAATTAATCCATCTTGAGTTAATTTCTATAGATGGTGAAAGATAGGGGGTCCAGCTTCATTCTTCTGCATATGATTAGCCAGTTTTCCCAGTGTTACTTATTAAATAGGGTATCTTTTCCCCAAGGTGTGTTTTTGTTGACTTTGAGTTTGTTTGTTCCCCAATGTTTGAGTTTGTTGTAGGTCAGCAGCTTTGTTACTGAGTTTTTTTTAATGTTCTGTTGGTCTATGTGTCTATTTTTGTATCAGTACCATGATGTTTTGGTTACTGTAGCCTTGTAGTACAATTTGACATCTACCAAAGTGATTCCTCCAGCTTTGTTCTTTTTGGTTAGGATTGCTCTTTTTTTCTTCTCCATATGAATGTGTTGTTTTTCTATAGATCTGTGAAAAATAATGCTGAGAGTCTGGTAAGGATTGTGTTAGATCTGTCGATTGCTATAGGAAGTATGGGCATTCTAAGGATATCGATTCTTTGAATCGATGAGCATAAATTTTTTTTCCATTTGTGTCATTTCTGATTTATTTCAGCAGTGTTTTGTAGTTCTCATTGTAGAGCTCTTTCAACTCTTTGATTAAATGTATTCTGAGGTTGGTGTGTGTGTGTGTGTGTGTGTGTGTGTGTGTCTATAAATGGGATTATATGCTTGATTTTGTTCTCAGCTTGATCATAGTTAGTGTACAGAAATGCAACTGATTTTTTTAGAGTATTCTGAGACTCTACTGAAGTTATCAGTACTGTCATTCATCAGTGCTCTTGGTGGAATATTTAGTGTTTTCTAGATATGGAATCATATCATCTGTAAAGAGAAATAATTTAGTTTTTCTTTTCCTATGTGGACATCTTTCATTTACTTTTCTTGCCTGATTGCTCTGGCTAGGACTTTCAGTACTATGTTAAATAGGATTAGTGAAAAATCAAAATATTTTAGATAAAAAACCACAAGAGTAATGTCAAATGTTTCCTACTCTACTCCTCCTGCCAGGCTAAAAGTCAGGGGGAAAATGATGAAAGAAAGGAGTCTGGGGTGACTGAGGTTAAGGATGTAGCAAGGTCAGTGTTGGCTGATGGGCTATTGTCCTTTGAACAATTTGGATTCTCATACCTCAGGACTAAGCTAACAATGTGCTCCTAAATCTTGTTGAGAATATCTATCAGTAGCAAATGACACATCTTTGCCAAAACAAAGTAAGGAATGACTGTGTTTGTGTAAACATCCCTAGTAAAGACAACAGACACTTGGAACCCCAGGGGAGTTTGGGAGTCTGGATCACTGGTAATTGGTGGTGTTGATTAAAATCAGCTTGACTATTCACAATTGGGTCAGTAGGAAAGCAAAGTCCTATTAAAGGTGCAAATGCTTGATGACAAATTGAATTGTTATAGAAACTGTCTATTAAAATTGTTGAATCAAGGAGTTAGAGAATAAAATGATGGATAATTCATATAATGGTTCAGTGGAAGGAAAAAGGAGGATGACTTTAAGTCAGTCAGTTACTATGCCTGATTTTTCATCTGAAAAATCAGGACAACAAAGCTTTCTACCCCTTGGAATGGTCATTTGGTGGTGATGTAGGTAAAAATATAATTTAAATGCAATAAAATACTAAGTATCATTTCATATATAGATCAAACATTTCACTTATTTATTTATTTTTTTAACTCAACAAACATAAATAGGTTGTAAACACCAAATTTGAGCAGAAGATCAAATACATTTCCACAAGGAAGCCCACTATTTGAATTGTAGCATGAAGGAAACTATATAATTTGCCTCTCCAAGTGATTACACCTGAGAAAGCCCACTAAAATGTTACATATTAATTCTAAATACTTCTTAATTTGCATTTCAAGTTTAGTGCCTACTTCTCAGATATCATCTGTAAACACTGATTAAGCTCCTATGAGTACCAAGCATATTTGTCACCCACATAGCAAGTATGAGACCTTGTCCTGTCACCTGAGAGCATTCAATATGCCCATGACTTAGTGCAGATTTAAATAGTAGAAGAGTTTTATGAGTTTAGACAATTTTTAAGAGTAATGGTTCTCATTGATTGCAGCTTCTCTCTTTGACAGTAAAAAAGAAAGTAGGGAAGGAAGGAAAGATCCTTACAGAATAATCCCAATAAATAAATATTGAAGGAATAAGAAAAATAGAAAACTAGGAGTTCTGGTAAGATGGTGATGGCATAGGTGGAATTGTGAGATTCTCTGAATGTGAGTT
>CAUYQG010031827.1:0-11353 GCA_963574415.1 Tarsius wallacei | reverse complement strand
AAAGAACGAAATCATGAATTTCGCAGCAACCTGGATGGAACTAGAGTCTATAATACTGAGTGACCTCTCACAGAAACAAAAAACTAAGTATCACATGTTCTCACTCATATAGTAGACCTTGATCACCCAACGTATTACCACAATTTTTTTAATCCAGTCCTCTTTTGATGGACAGCAAGGTTGCTTTGAGGTTCTTGCTATTGTGAACAATGCTGCAATAAACATACGTGTGTAGGTATCTTTTTTATAGAGTGATTTGAGTTCTTCAGGGTATATTCCCAGTAGGGGGATCGCGGGGTCATACGGGAGGTTGATGTTTAGAGCTTTTAGGAATCGCCACACTGCTCAAAGAAATCAAAGATGACACAAACAAATGGAAAAATATCCCCTGCTCATGGATTGGAAGAATCAACATTGTGAAGATGTCTATCCTACCAAAGGCAATCTACAGATTCAATGCAATACCCATCAAATTACCAGCAACATTCTTCTCAGACCTAGAAAAAACCACACAGGAATTCATATGGAAACACAAACGACCACGAATAGCCAGAACAATCCTCAGCAAAAAAAACAAAGCAGGTGGTATCACATTGCCAGCCTTCAAACTCTACTATAGAGCTACAATAATCAAAACAGCTTGGTATTGGTACAGGAACAGGCATATAGACCAATGGAACAGAATTGAGATTGAAGCAAAACCTCAATTTCTCAACCAACTCATCTTTGACAAAGCCTCCACCACCTACCAATGGGGAGAGGAGAACCTATTCAGTAAATGGTGCTGGGAAAATTGGCTGACCACATGCAGAAGATTAAAGCAGTACCCCTACCTGTCCCCATACACAAAAATTAACTCCAAATGGATCAGAGACCTAAATGTAAAACCTCAAACCATAAGAATAGGTTCTCCTCTCCCCACTGGTAGGTGGTGGAGGCTTTGTCGAAGATGAGTTGGTTGAGAAATTGAGGTTTTGCTTAAAACATCAAAATTTTGAGTGTTACCGTTAATCCAAACAGCCCAAGAACTTTTATTACCTTTCATTAATTCAAAGGAGATTTTTCAGCATGCCTTTATTAGTCTGGATAATTCAGTTTAATAGCAATTATAGATAAAAAGGGACCACAAATTTGCCAAGAATTTAATTTCTTTAATATAGTGTCTGAATTTCTTGATATGAAATTTAAGGCATATCTCAAGAATTGACACGGGAAGATTTTTTAAAGTGTGTATTTTGGACAATGCCAAAATATTATATACTTCTGGTGCTTGCTCGCTGCCTTGCTACTAAAGAAATTGAGATTCTAAACTAGGTAGGCTATGCTGTCATTCTCTTAGAACTGCTTCTATGCCTGAAAATACCAATTTATTGTACTTTATTCTATCATAGCCCTGCCTATGATATTTTGAAAGCTTCAGATAGGCTGGGCTCAGTGGCTCAGCCTGTAATCCCAGCACTTTGGGAGGCCGAGGAGAGTGGATTGCCTGAGCCCGCAAGTATGAGACCAGCCAGGGCAGTTTGACAAGACCTCGCCTCTACAATAAATCAAAAATTAGCCGGGCGTGGTAGCACACCCATAGTTCCAGCTACTTGGAAGACTGAGGTGGAAGGATTGCTGGGGCCCAGCAGGTCGATACTGGTGTGGCCATGAGTGTGCCACTGCATTTCAGCCTAGATGACAGAGTGAGACTCCAACAAAAAAGATTAAAAAAAAGCTTCAGATCATTAAAATTAACAGAGTCTCCCAAACTAATACAATTCCAGCAGTTGAATCGTATTCTATGACAAAAAAAATCAAGAAATAGTTCCTTGATATCTGTTTATTTCCTTCTTCAAAACATTGGATCTTTTGCAATTGGATATATTTGCACACTGAACTCAGTTGAATTATTTTGAAAATATTTTGAGTTACATAAGCAATGAAAGCAAAATATGGAAGTTCTTTAATTTATTTAGTTATTTTCTTAAGTTGGCTGAAGTATTTTATAATTTAATTTTTGCGTTTTAAGACTTAAATATGTCAGCCGGGCAAATATGATTGCCTCAGCCCGCGGGTTCGAGACCCGCCTGGGCAAGCGAGGCCTCATATCTACAACAAATCAAAAAACAAAAAAAAAACAGCCGGGTGTGGTAGCGCGTGCCTGTAGTTCCAGCTACTCGGAAGGCTGGGGCGGAAGGATCGCCGGAGCCCAGCAGGTCGAGGCTGCGGCGGCGGGGAGCGGCCGCTGCACTCCAGTCTGGGCGACAGAGTTAGACTCCAACTAAAAAAAAAAAAAAAAGCAAAACAAAACAAACAACAAAAAAAGACTTAAATATGTCATAAATCCAAAAGCTGCTCAATACATCATATTTCATTGAAAACTTTGTGTTCAATAAATTCTTTTACAAATTAAAACTTTCTATAAGACTTATTGGATTATAAAAAGTTATGAACACAATACATACTTGTTTCCATAAGGTAAGCAATACAGGGGTTTATAATTCAAACTCAAGATCTCCTACTTTAATTTTACCCTTGTAAAATATGTTTTTTATGCTCAAAACTCATCAACTTACATACTATAGCTATTAAAACTTTTTAAAAAATAAAATGAAGCTCATCTTGTTACTTTGTAGCTTCATTTGTTTACTTAGCATTATATCATGGACAGATCTTCTATAAAGGTGCAGAAATAACATGGAATTTAGAGAGATAAGGTATTTCTAATATATCTAATTTTTTTGAAATACTTTAACTGTGAGCATATACGTACATATATACTTATACATACATTCATACAGTCAACAATTCATACATTGTTTTGTACTTGTGAAATTTCTAGATTATTTGCACTATGATATATTTCTCAATCTTAAATTATGCAGTAGTACATTGGTGTCTTGGTTGCTAAATACTTTTTTCATTTGAAAGTGTTTCATATTCAGATGATTTTTGGATTGTGAATTTATGTTATTTTAAACTAAAATGTGAATTTTTTTCTTGTTTTGTCAGTATTAAGAAATACAGATATATTTGTAATTGATGGTGAAGCATAAAGATAATTTTCAGAGTTTTTGAAATTTTCATTGTCAGGATTTTGGTTGCATCATATTTTGTTTGCATGTGCATTTTTTCATATTGAATTTCAAGAACTCTTTGTATATTAAATAAATCAGCCTTTTATCCTGTGTATTGCAAATGTTTTTATAACTTATTATTTATTTATGGTGGTTTTGATGAATAAAATTTAAATTTTATGTTTATCAGTCTTTTCCCTTCTGGTTACCGGGTTTCATCTCAAGCTTAGCAAGGCCTCTCCCTCTTATAAGAGTACAAGCACGTCATTCAGGTTTCTTCTATTATTTTTATAGTTTCATTTAAAATGTTTTATTCTTTGATTCATTTGGATTTTCTTTTAAGCATAAGGTAGAAATTCAATTAAACTTTTTCCCAGGCTGGGCACAATTGCTCATGTCTATAATCCCAGCACTTTGGGAGGCTGAGGTGAGAGGATTGCCCAAGCCCATGGGTTCGAGACCAGTCTGGGCAACTTGGGGAGACCTCATCAAAAAAAATCAAGAAAAATTAGCTGGGCATGCTGGCGCAGGCCTGTAGTTCCAGCTACTTGGAAGGCTGAGGTGGAAGGATCACCTGAGCCCAGCAGGTCAGGGCTGTGGTACCCATGAGCATGCCACTGCACTCCAACCTGGGTGACAGAGTGAGAGTCCAACTCAAAAAAAAAAAAAGAAAGAAAATTTCTCCAGACAGCTGGTTAGTTGTCTCAATATCATTTATTTTATACACCACTGATTTGAAATGCCAATGTTCTATGTCAAAGTCCCACGAAAACTTGAGGTTAGTCCTAGATTTTCTGTTCTGTTCCACTGATATGTTGTCTTCTTCCTCAGTGTATTTGAAAACCGTGTATTTGAAAACAACACTTTATTTTTTCTGTTCTAAAAGTAACATTCTGTTTATAATACTTGCTTATATGAGGGGAGATCCTCAAAAACTTGAAATTATCTTTTGGAGGGTGGGCTCCTTTAGTACACTCGGGACTTGTTCCTCTGGTCAACCAAAGTTTTTATCCGGAAGTTTTAGAAAGTTGTGTCATGATTTGTGGAAAAAAATCTCCTGGAGGTGTGGCAAACAGTTAACTGGTTCTTCCATCAGGACAATGCACTTGCCCTGTGCTGAGTGCTTGGTAGTTTTTGATAAAAAATGGCATGACCTTGGTGCCCCACTCTCCCTATTCACCCGACTTTGCCCTGAGCAACTTTTTTTTATGTGTTCCTGGATTTAAAAAGTCCTCAAAGGAAAATGTTTTGCCACTGCGGAAGAGGTGAAACAAAAAGGCAGGAGCACTAAAAGACATAAAAATTGGTAAGTTGAAAAACTGTTTTGAGCAGTGGAAAAAGCATCTCGATAGGTGTGTTGCGTCAAATGGAGAGTACTTTGAAGGTGACTGAAGTTTAAACACATGAGAACAAATGCACAAGTTTTAATAAATACATTCCGGATTTTTTTGGGCCCTCCTTCATATAATTTTTCATCATTGCTACCAATACTATTGAACTAAAGTTCAGAAATTAAAGTGCTGGAGTGATGATTCCTCGAGTTTTGTTCACTGTCCAGGGTCTTCCTGGGATATGCTTTCCTTCTTGACACCTCCAGAAATGCTTATTACTCTCCTTGCATCCTTTCCCCACTATTCTCTTCTCCCTGTTTCTTCTTTTCTGTAAGAACTTTCTGTCCATATTCACACAGCTGACTGAGAGGGAAATGTTGACCATGGTTCTTTCTTCACAAATTTAAATGTCTTCCACATTTGTCTCTGGTCAGTGGTCTCTCACTAGATCCAGGTGAGTGTGCCTCTCTTATCTCCTGAACCAGTGCCGGTGTTAAAACCATCAGTTCAGTTTCACCTTTGGCTACACTGTAGGGTAGAGAGGTGAGGGTTTTGGCTTTTCAGGGACAAGCTGAAAGAACTCCATGGCTCTAGACCCCAGATTTCTAGCCTCAGAGAAAGTGTGTCAACTCTGACATGGGAGGAATGGAAAATATTATGGGTGGCAGTGTAGGTGGTGTTAGCATTACTGCAGTGATGGGAACTGATTGGGTAGCCAAATACCGATGATTGTAACTCAGTCTAACTTTTTCTTATAGCTGGAAGGTGTGGCAGGTATTTGGAAAGAGCCTTTCTAGGGACACATAATCTAGTGACTTATTTTCTTATAATAGCTTAATGTAAAAATGAACAATTATTATATTATACAAACTTGTTTTGAAATGTAGTCTATTAATAAAATAGTTGAGGTACAGTAAAACCAACAGACCAAGAGATGACTACCACTGATAAGAGGGTTTTTTACTCACAGTTCCCAAGAAACAGGCATAGCACACTATGGGAGGCCACGGGAAAGCACAAAGGGCAGTTAAGAAGCAGAGGGAGAGGGAGAGACTGTGGGCAAGAGTCTTTATTGTGGTTTCTGAGGAGAGAAAGAGGCACAACAGGGTTATCAACCTTAGAATTGGCTAGTATAAATAATTTCTGTGGGTTCTGGGGCACGGGGACTGTCCCTAGTTGTCTGATACCTAGTTCTGGGCTGTTAGGGCAGGTGGATAGTAGCCTGGAATGTGACAGCAAGATAAAGGAGGTGGTTGCTGTGTGGGGTCTGGATCGGTTGGTTGACATTGGAAATGTGTGCACAAAGGGAAGTCACTTATTAGTACTAAGAATTGACTAATCCTGGGACAGGTCGGTTCCTTCAAGGTCAGCAAGGCTCTAAGAGGTCAAAGCATCAGAATACAGAAAATAAAAGACATGGTTGATATATACTACCATATTAATTTAAAAACTAAAAATATAATATAAACTCCACAATCTATAGAATACTTTCATCTTAAAGCATTCTTGACCGAATGACCATTCATACCTAATAGTCCCACATGGTGGCAAGTTAATATCCCTATGATCTCTGTTTAACATGGCAGTAAGATGAAAAGTAGAAAAGAGGCTCAAATTCTACACAATTGTAATAGAAACTAGAAGTTACAGAATAGTGATTTCCCCCCCAGTTTCTCTTTTTTTACTTTTTAAAAAAATTACTTTTTAGGAACATTTGGTATGATGTACATAAAATTACTTACTGATTATGGGCAAAATGATACAAGTAGCATCTTTATTGGACATCATTTACCTCAGATATTCAACCAGCAGTACATTTTTTTTGAAAGCAGGATTTATTGAGAGTACAGAAAGCTCCCACAGTGGGAGGGGACCCGAAGGTGTTGCCCAGCAGTATGATTTTTATGCAGTCTCAACCCATATCACATTTGTTACCTCCTTTATTCTATATTTCTTATATTTGGGGCACAGGTTGCAATTTGTTAAAAGTTATTTTTCCTATAGGCATTTCAATGTAAAGGTACTGATTTTTTTTTTTTTTTTTTTTAGTTGGAATCTCACTCTGTCGCCCAGGCTGGAGTGCAGTGGCATGCTCACAGGTAGCTGGTGGGCTCAGGTGATCCTCCCGCCACAGCCTTCCAAGTAGCTGGAACTGCAGGCTCATGTCACCATTTTTTGAAGTGTTATAGAGATGAAGTCTTACCAAGTTGCTCAGGCTGGTCTTGAAACCCCTGAACTCAGCCAATCCTCCCACCTTGGCCTCCCAAAGTGCTGGGATTACAGACTTGAGCCACTGTGCCTGGCCAAGGTACTGCTTTTATTGTAAGTGCAGAGCTGAACAACCAAAAATACGACTGGGCAAATCCAATATTTGATTATATCAGGTTTTTGGTTAAAAAAAAAAAAGATTTTTCTTTTCCTATCATGACCACTACTCTCCTTGTACATACTTCTCATATTTTTCACATTTATCCCTCAATGTTACGACAAAGAAAACAGAAACATTTTTAAACAAAATAATTGGATTACTCAGTCAATGGTCTTTTTTGTTTTTTGTTTGTTAGTTTTTTGAGTCAGTGTCTCACTCTTGCCTAGGCTGGAGTTTAATGGCATGATCGTGGCTCACTGCTGTCTTGACCACCTGGGCTCAGGCGATCCTCCTGCCTCAGCCTTTTGAGTAGCTGGGACTACAGGCATGAGTCACCACCCTTGGCTAAGTTTTAAATTTTTTTGTAGAGACGAAGTCTCGCTATGTTGCCTAGGCTGGTCTTGAACTCCTGGGCTCAAGCAATCCTCCTGCCTTGGTCTCCCAAAGTGCTGAAATTACAGGTGTAAACCACTGTGCCTGGCCAATGGTATTATTTTTTTTAAGCAGATAATGTTAATTCTTTATTACTATGTTGTTGCATAAAGAGGTAGATAATCTTATTCACCAGGAGACGCTCCTATAAGAAGGATACTATTTACCAAGGAACTCAATGAGGCATAGGATTTGATCGGGGTAAGGAGGAACAAGGAGAGAAGACAGGAAGAGAATGACCTTGGAAGGAAAAGTGTCTGGTAGAGTTTCTGGATGGAATTGAGAGTTAGAAGAGGTTGAGAGGCATAGGAGCCATTGAGGAATTTGAAAAAAAGCAGGAAGAAGAGGAAGTGAAACATCTTCATTGGTCTTTACAAATAATATATGGAATTATTTTCAATTACTTTTGTTTGCTGGGCTTATTTTTTCTTTGAATTTGTAATCCTCCTAGAACTGGAATATGTGGATTCTAAGCTATAATAGTATCGTAGTTGTAAGCAACACTGGTATGGCAATTGCAAATTTTGTTTCTTAATTAACTGACTGTTTTAACCAAAAAGTTATAGTTTTCCATGCTTGTCATTTAGTGTTATGATAAATTAATACAAACACTTTAAAATTAAAGTAACTGTTGCTTACCCAACATGTTTTTTTAAGAAAAGGTGTTAATTCTTTACTACCATGTTGTTGTATAAGGAGATGAGGAATTTTCTTCACCAGGAAACTCTCATTTAAAACTAGAATAAATATTTACTTGCTATGTTGTGTCCATAACTTCTACAATATTGTACTTCTGAAACTAAAGGAAGCTTCTTTGATTAATATAGTGACTTTTTTTCTGTATTGAATTGGGAAACGACCATTTATTTGGAGATAAATGAACATTTCCTTTTTGTATGTTCACAGCTTTTTTTTCTGATTATCATTACTATTTCTATTATGTCTAGCATTGTTGTATTCTTTTAGTGGCTTGTAATATGGTTAAACACATTAGATTATACTTTGCTTGTGTTTTTTCCCTCTTAGTCAACATATGTTTATCATAGACTTCAGAGATATTTGTGTACCTTCTACTTCAGATGTATAATTTAAAGAAGCATATGGAATCTGAAATAATTATTGTATTTTGAAAATATAATCCATGTGGATAAAAGGATTCACATAACTATAATTATTTGATACTTGTGAACCCGGATAACACATTTCTTTTCAAATTTGACTCTGTTTTGTCTTATTTGGCAGTTGTTCATCAAAGGAGATCTCTGTGAAGTAGTCACTGTAGGCATCAGACATTAGGTAGGCATTAAATGAGGCATCTCTTCTAATGAACTGCAGGAATGCTTGGGGTTTGTGGGAAGAGAAGGAAAAAGAAAGAGCACCAGCCCTTTTCCCAGATGGAGAGTGTGACTGGCCAGAGTTGCCATCCTAGAGCTGGCGGTAAGACAAGGTGCCATCTGCTGTGGCAGTTCAGCTCTGGCCTTTTCCCAGAAAAGCAACATCAGTGCCATAGTTTCCTGTGAAATTGGAGAAGATAATTATACTTCAAAACTTTTTTTCTGTTCTCTCAAAGATGTTGACTTTGGTTATATAGGTAAGAATATGTACTGATAAAACTGAGGAATTATGTGATGAATTTTCACTTGAACATGGGCATTAAAACTCTAAGTTCTGCAGCCAGATTGGCTGAGTTTGAGACCTGATTCTGTCACTTACCAGGCCTATGACTAGGCAAGTTACCAATCCTTCTGTGCCTCAGTTTCTCACCTGTAAAATGAGCATGGTAATAATATCTACTGCACCACTGTGAAAACTAAATGAAATTGTCGTGGCTAAAGCACTTACAGCACAGAGAAAGCGTTCAATACGTAGAAGTATCATCATCATCAATATGATGATGTTTTGAAGATATTTATCTTGATATACATATACATAATATTCCACAAACTAGCTTGACTGTAGTTACCTCATCATCTCATCTAGTTACCTTTCTTTTGTGTGTGTGTTTGCATGTAAGAGTACTTAAAATCTACTCTTTTGGCAACTTACTCATATGCAATATGATATTATGAACTATAGTCCCCATGTTGTGTATTAGATCTTTAGGCTTATTCATCCTATGTAACTGATTTGTGCAAATGTTTAGACAAAGATACTAGGAGAAGAATATTTGGATGATATTTCATTCTTTCTATAATTACAAAAGGGTTGATCAATGTTTTGATGCAATCATTCTGAAAAAGATAATTCATTACAGGCTAAAAAAGCCATTTGACTTTCAACTTTTTAAAATTACCAAATCACATGTCTAATAGATGTCTAATAGATATTGCCACCTCTCCTGGCCTCATCCCATTCTTGACTCTCATCTCTCCTTCATTCTTCATCAGGCAAGAGGATTGCCTGAGCCTGGGGGTTCGAGATCAGCCTGGGCAACATGGTGACACCTCGTCTCTACAATAAATCAAAAAATTAGCCGGGCGTGGTAGCATGCTTCTGTAGTTCCGGCTACTTGGAAGGCTGAGGCGGAAGGATCACCTAAGCCCAGCAGGTCAAGGCTGCGGTGGCTGCGAGCATGACACTGCACTCCTGCCTGGGCAACAAGAGTGAGACTCCAACTCAAAAAAAAAAATTTATATTTTTATTTACTATAATTTTTGGAATTGTGGTAAAATACACATAACATAAATTTACCAGTTCAGTGCTGTGAAGTACATTCATACTGTTGGTTGTACAAACACCACTATTCATTCATCCACAGGACTATTTCCATCTTGACAAACTGAAACACTGTACCCATTGAATAATTATTCTCCATCCTCTTTTTCCCCAGGTCTGGCAACTACCATTTTACTTTTTGTCTCTATGAATTTAATTATTCTAGTTACCTCATATAAGTGGAATCACACAGTATTTGTCTTTTTGTGGTTGGCTTACTTCACTGAGCATTATGATTTCAAGGTTCATCTGTACTGTGGCATGTGTCAGAATTTCCTTCCTTTTTTTATGCTGAATAATATTCCACTGTATATATAGGCACCACATTTCGTTATTCATTTATTTATTGATGAGCACTTGGGTTGCTTCCACCTTTGGGCTGTTGTGAATAATACTATGAAAATGGATACACACATATCTCTTCAAAACCCTGCCTTCAATTATTTTGGGAGTATACCCAGAAGTGCAATTGCTAGATCATATGACAATTTTATCTTTAATATTTCAGGGAACCATCAATACTGTTTTCCATAGTGACTACTCCGTTTCACATTCTCACTCAGTGCATAGGGTCCAAATTTCTCCACATCCTCCTAATACTTACTCTTTCTGGTTCTGACAGTGGCCCTCCTAACAGGTGGGAGGCATTCCTTCTGTTTTAACTGCAAGGATGTGAGGACTTTGATCACTTGGAAGCAGATACCTGGGAGAGCTTCCGAGTAAAGGAAGCCAATAGCTCTTGGCAGTCACAAAAACAGGGCACAAAATATATTGAGCTAGAAAATGCATTGTTATGCAGAAGTCCATTGGAATCACATAAAACGGGTGCATCACAACCATTTATTGTGCTTTAATAGACTCAACCAGGATAAGTAGGAAAACAAAGTCCACTTCAGTTATGGTGCTATGATAGGTATGAAGAAAAACTGTGTACTTTTTTGTTTTGCTTCAGAGGTTCTGCAAGAAATACAAAGTAGTGAAGAGATATCTGGGAGAGACAGCTGGTGGGGCGAACGTGGCATAAGCAATTAAAATTGCTATGAGTTACACTTTGGTGAAATGTTTCCTTGAACAAGCCTATCTATAATTCTCATTAATGCTTATCAGGGTTCTTTAAGACAGTGGGAAAAAAAACCCAAGCCGGGCTCGGTGGCTCAACCTGTAATCCCACGCTTTGGGAGGCCGAGATGAGTGAATTGCCTGCGCCCGCGCGTTCGAGACCCGCCTGGGCAACTTGGCGAGACCTCATCTCTACAATAAATCAAAAAAATTAGCCGGTTGTGGTAGTGCGCGCCTGTAGTTCCAGCTGCTTGGAAGGCTGAGGCGGAAGGATCGCCGAAACCCAGCAGGTCGAGGCTACAGTGGCCGGGAGCGGCCACTGCACTCCAGTCTGGGCGACAGAGTGAGACTCCAACTCAAAAAAAAAAAAAAAAAAAAAAATCCAATAT
>CAUYQG010031822.1:0-25184 GCA_963574415.1 Tarsius wallacei | reverse complement strand
TCTCTCACGCTGGAGTGCCATAGCATGATCACAGCTACCACAGCCTGACCTCCTGGACTCAGTTGATCCTTCTGCCTCGGCCTCCCCAGTAGCTGTATTGCCTATGCTGGTCTCGAAGTCCTAGGCTCAAGCAACCGTCTCGTCTCCACCCCCCAAAGTGCTGAAATTACAGGCGTGAGCCACCACTTCCGGCCAAGGCTATGCTTTATTACAGAAAAAGGAAACAAGAAAAAGGCACAGGGGGTAAAGTCCATGAAAAACAGGGCCCAGATTTCTAAGAGTCCTCTCCCAGTGGGTCATGTGGCATGCTTGACTTTCCCAGCAATGAGTTGTGACAGCACTTCTGAAATGTCAGCCAGGAAAGCTCATCAGAGCCTCAGCACCTAGGGTTTTTACTGGGAATTGGTCACATAGACACTCGTGCCCAACATGTACCCATGTTCCAAACTCCCAGAACATGAGGAGTTTTACGTAGATGTTCAGCATAAAAATATTATTTGTATAATCAGTTCAGGCATAGCTAGCCACCCTTACATTTAGAGAATGCTAAGAACACTCCTGAACTCCATGTTTCCAGACACTAGCCAAGGGCCAACCTTGCGAGCAAGTCTTTCAAAGGATAGCATCAGGCCTGCTAAGCATACCTATTTTCTGTACATATGGATGTGCCATATTTCGTTTATCCATTCATCAGATAGACATTTGGGTTATTTCGACTTTCTGGCTGTTATGAATAAATCTGCTGTGAACATTTGAATACAGGTTTTTGTGTGAATATACAATTTCAAGTGTCTTGAATTATTTACCTAGAAATAGAATTGCTGGGTCTTATGGCAACCGTGTTTAACCTCTTGAGGAACCGCCAGACTCTTTTCCAAAATGGCTGTACCATTTTACATTACCACCAGCATGTATGATGGTTCCTGTTTCTCCATATTCTTGATATGTAATGACACGTAATATAATATCTGTCTTTTTTATTATAGCCAGCCTGGTAGATGTGAGCTGGTATCTCATTGTGGTTTTCACTTGCATTTGATGATAGCAAATGACATTGAGCAACTTTTTGTATGCATATAATTCATATTTATATCTTCTTAATTTAATAATATCCTATTGGAAAACTGTTTAATAATATCCTCTGCCCATTTTAAAATTAGGTTATTTTTCTTCATATTATTGAATTATAAGTGTTCTTTATATATTCTGGAATACTGGACTCTTATCAGACATGGTTTACAAAAGTTTTCTCTTGGCCATTGCCTTGCTAAGCTATGGTGTGGCCATGTGCTCTTTGAGCGATGGCCAGGCCATGTTTTCTTAAGCTTTGGCCCCCTCTCCTACCTTGAGGAGGTGAATCTCCTCTTTTGCTCTCTCTTTCTTATTTAGTTTTTAAATAAACTGTATTTTCTAATTAAAAAAAAAGTTTGCTATCATTCTGTGGATTGTCTTTTAGGGTGTTCTGAAAAGCACAGATGTTTTTAATGTCTATGCTTTCCACTTTTTCTTTTCTTTTGTCACTTGTGCTTTTGGTGTCATCTCCAATGTACAATGTATAATGTCATGACCTTGTCTAGTCCAAAGTCTTGAAGATGTGTACCTGTGCATTCTTTTAGCTTTTTCATTTAGGTCTTTTTTTTTTCTCTTTTGAGTCAGGGTTTCTCTCTGTTGTCCAGGCTAGATTGCAGTGGCATGATCATGGCCTACTACAGCCTTGACCTCCTGGGATTAGATGATCTTCTTTTCTCAGTCTCCCAAGTAGTTGGCACTACAGACACACACCACTATGCCCAGCTAATTTTTTTGATATCTGTAGAATCAAGGTCTCGCTTATATTGCCCTGGCTGGTCTCAAACTCTAGACTCAGGTGATCCTCCCACCTTGGCCTCCCAAAGTGCTGGGATTACAGATGTGAGCCACTGCACCCAGCCTCATTTAGGTCTTTGATTTATTCTTTTTTTTTTTTTTTTTTAAGTCAGGGTCTTAGTCATTTAGGCTAGAATGCAGTGGTACAGTCATGGCTTACTGCAGACTTGACTTCTTGGGCTCAGGCAATACTTCTGCCTCAGCCTTCCCAGTAGCTGGGACTACAGGTACATGCCACCACACTTGGCTAATTTTTGTTGTTGTTGTTGTTGTTGTGGAGACAAGGTCTCGCTATGTTGCCCAGACTGGTCTTGAACTGGTCTCAGGCAATCCTCTCACCTCAGTCTCCCAAAGTGCTAGGATTACGGGCATGAGCCATTGTGCCTGGCCAAGAGTTTGTGGGTTTTTTGTTTTGTTTTGTTTGTTTGTTTGTTTGTAGAGATGAGGTCTTGCTATGTTGCCTAGGTTAGTCTCAAACTCCTGGACTCAAGCAATCCTTCCACCTCAGCCTCCCAAAGTGCTGGGATTATAGGCGTGAGCTACTGCGCTCAGCCTAATTTTTTAAGTTTAAAGTAGAAACGAGGTTTTGCTGTGCTGCCTAGGCTGGTCTCAAACTCTTGGACTCAAGCAATTCTCCTGCTGTGACCTCCTAAGTGCTAGGATTACAGGCATGATCACTGCACCCAGCCTGCATTTGGATATTCAGTTATCTCAGCACCGTTTTTGGAAGAGACTATCCTTTTCCCATTGGTATTGTTTGGACACCCTTGTCAAAAATTAGTTGCCCATAAATCTATGTTCTAGACTCAATTATATTTCACTGATCTTTATGCCAGTGCCACACAGTCTTGGTTACTATAGCTTTGGAGGAAGCTTGGAAAATTGGAAAGTATGAGTCCTCCAACTTTGTTCTTTGTCAAGATTATTTTGACTATTCTGCATCTCTTGCATTTTTATTTGAATTTAAGGATTAGCTTGTCAATTTCTGCAAAAAACACAACTGGAATTTAGATAGAGATTCTTTTTTTTTTTTAATTTTTAATTTTAAAGGTGTGGGGTACAATTCAGGGTTAGGTATACAAATGTCCATTATACAGGTACCCTTGTTAATGAGGTGTGCCCCTCTTTCCCCTGGCAGTTTCCCACAACTACCGCTCCCACCCCACCCTCCCCTGACAGTTTCCCACTACTGCCAATCCCTTTCTTATGGTATTGTGATAATTGTTCTGGGTCTGCTTATGAGTGAGAACATATGATACTTTGTTCTTTGTTTCTGTGATAGATCACTGAGTATGATAGAATCTAAATCCATCTAAGTTGCTGCAAAGTCCATATGTTTGTCCTTCTTTGTGGCTGCATAATATTCCATTGTGTATATGTACCACATTTTTTTAATCCAGTCCAACTTTGATGGGCAGCATGATTGGTACCATGTTTTTGCTATTGTGAATAGAGCTGAAGCAAACATGCATATGCAGGTATCTTTTTTGTAGAATGATATGAATTCCTCTGGGTATATTGAGATTGTATTTAATCTGTAGATCAATTCAGGAAGTATTGCTATCTTAGCAATATTGTCTTCTGATTCATGAACATGGAATGTATTTTCATTTGCTTATAACATTGTTTTATACCTTTATTTTATTTTTATTTTTATTTTTTTGAGTTGGAGTCTCACTCTGTCACCTAGGCTGGAGTGCAGTGGCACACTCACGGCCACTGCAGCCTTGACTTGCTAGGCTCAGGTGATCCTTCTGCCTCAGCCTTCCAAGTAGCTGGAACTTCAGGCATGTGCTATTATGCCCGGCTATTTTTTGATTTATTTTAGAGATGTGGTCTCACCAAGTTGCCCAGGCTGTTCTCGAACCCGTGGGCTCAGGCAATCCCCTCACCTCAGCCTCCCAAAGTGCTGGGATTACAGGCTTGAGCCACCATGCCCAGCCTGTTTTGTAGCTTTTAGTGAGTAAGTCTTGTGCTTCTTTTGTTAAATATATTCCTAAGTATTTTATGTTTAGAATGCTACTGTAAGCCAGGTGGGTGCAGTGGCTCAAGCCTGTAATCCCAGCACTTTGGGAGGCTGAGGTGAGGGTATTGCCTGAGCCCATGGGTTTGAGAACAGCCTGGGCAACTTGACGAGACCTCATCTCTACAATAAATCAAAAATTAACCGGACATGGTAGCACGTGCCTGTAGTTCTGGCTACTTGGAAGGCTGAGGTGGAAGGATTGCCGGAGCCCAGCAGATCGACACTGGCGTGTCCGTGAGAGTGCCACTGCACTTCATCCAGCCTGGACGATAGAGTGAGATTCCCACTCAAAAAAAAAAAAAAAAAATGCTGTTGTAAATGGAATTATTTTCTAATTTCATTTTGGGTTGTTCATTGATAGTATATAGTAATGCAATTGATTTCTGCACATTGATCTTGTGTCCTGCAACCTTGCTGAACTTGTTTAACTAATAGTTTTTTGTGTATTTCTAAGGATTTTCTATGTGTTTGTCATTTGCAAATAGAGATAACTTTACTTATTTCTTCCCCATAGATGCCTTTTACTTCTTTTTCTTGCCTAATTCAACCTTGCCTATTAGTCCTCCTATAAAATATTGACTAGAAGTGGTGAGGACAGACATCCTTGCATGTCTTAGGAAGAAAGCTTTCAGTCTTTTAAGTATGATGGTAGATGTGTGTTTTTCATACTTGTCCTCCATCAAGTTGAGGACATTTCTGTTTCTAGTTTGCTGAATGTTTTATCATGTCAGGGTATTGAACATTGTCAAATGATTTTTCTGCATTAATTGAGACGATCATATGACTTTTGTCCTTTATTCTGTGGATATGGTAGATAACAATGATTTTCTGAAGTCCTGAGATAAATCTCAGTTTGTCATGGTATATAATCCTTTGTGTATGCTGTTGAATTGAGTTTATAATTATTTTGTTGAGGGTTTTTTTTCTTTTCTTTTCCTTTTTTTTTTTTTAGTCAGGGTCTCACTCTGTCACCCTAGCTGGAGGGCAGTGGCATGATTATGACTCACTGCAACCTCAACCTTCTGGGCTCAGGCGATCCTTCTGCCTCAGTCTCCCGAATAGCTGGGACTATAGGTGTATGCCCTCACACCCAGCTAATTTGAGGATTTTAAAAAAATTTATGTTAATAAGGCATATTGATTTGTGCTTTTCTGTCCTTGTGATATCTTTGTCTGCTTTTGTATTAGTAATACTGGTCTCATAGAATGAATTGAGAAGTGTTCCTTCCTCTTCAAATTTTTGGAAAAATTTGTGAAAGATGGGTGATAGTTTTTCTTTAAACATTTGGTAGAATCCACCAGTGAAGCCATCTGGTCTTGTTTTTTTTCTTTGTGGGGAACTTTTGATTCTATTTAAACCTCTTTACATGTTATAAGCTGACTCAGATATTCTGTTTCTTCTTGAGTCAGATTTGGTAGTTTGTGTCTTTCTTGGAATTGTCTGTTTCATCTGTTACCTATTTTTTGGCATTGTATATTATTTTTTAACATTAAAATACTTTATGGACTACATTTCAAATTTTCTGCTATTTTAGATTGACCTTTCTACAGTTAGTCCAAACTAAGAGTTTTTAATGTATGTTATATATGAAAGCAGCACATGGGGAAAGTAACTTTCTTTTTTAAAGAATCACCAACATTATTTAATCAATATTTTATATTTTGTCTTTTAGGATTGTATATTCATCAAACAGAAACATAAAAAACTATGAAGAGGAAATCCTTAGGAAAAAAATAGCTGAGAGTGGAATAGCGCAAAAGAAACTTGACTCCAATTTTCCAAAGTGTGAACAGTCATCTGATTGTTCTTTTCAGAAGCAGGAAATTCCAGAGGATATCAGTGATAGAGATGACAATTTAATTTCCAATGGTGAGGTATTTTTTTTTTTTGGATTTTTATAAAATTGTATAGCCATGAAAGTAATTACATTCTGATACAATTAGAGAAAAGCATACTTCAAGAATCTGCTCTACTGATTGTTTTTAATAAGCATGAACAAATGAAAATATACTTAACTCCCAGTTTTCCCAAGTAATTGGAGATAAGGTTATTGTACATAAATTCACACATAATTCACCGTTCTCCTTTTAGCCACTTAAGCTTCCATGTGTCATTGTCCTAATTCTAATCTATATCAATAAAGAAGCTTTAACAACCAGTCAGTTTTGTTATAACACAATATATGCATTCCTTAAAAAACATCTGCAGCACAAAAATTGAAGTTACGCAAAACTTTACCATGACACATTAATAAATATGATAGCCTAGTTTTACACATGTTAAGTGGTTAAGAAATACATAGACATGTGTCATTTTGGCTTGAAAAAGACCTGAAGTTTGCCTGTGGAAGAAGTGGGTTTCAGAAAGGTTGCAGCTTGTGAGTTATTGTGGAAGGATAGGTGGATGGATGGATGGATGTGTAGCTAGACAGACAGACAAGCAGATAGATTCTGACAGGGAACCCGAGATCACTGCATCAGAGGACAGATCATTTTTGCTCACAGAGCATCTTAGTGCTGGTTCTCAACCCCCAGACTCTATGAGGCGATAAAGTGAGGGCCTGATATTATCCTGCCCACACACTGAGAGGCACCACAGGAGAGGGACATCAACATTAGGAGACTCTAAGCTTTCATGGGCGCTGGCAGATATGCCCATTCTCCTCTCCAAAGAGGTAAACCTTTACTTTGGAAGGTGAATAAGTCATTTTGGGGGAGGGGAAGAGAAGGTAGTCTCACTACCCTGGAGTGTAAAAATGACTTCCAGGGGAGGCAAGTTTCTACATCTTGCTGGAGTATCACAAAAGAAACTTGACTTCAATTTTCCAAAGTGTGAACAGTCATCTGATTGTTCTCTTCAGAAGCATGAAATTTCATGCTTCCAAGGCATGTTTGCTGCCAAATCATCCTTTAGCCAAGTTTACCAATGCTGTGCTCAGAAAGATCAGACCACACAGGATCACAAAAATATTTATAGAAAATTGTCTCTCAACGGTTGATTGCCTGAAGTCAGATAGGAATTAGTGACACCAATGATACATGGGTGTGGCTCATAACACATGCATGACCTGAGATATCTGGGAGAATTTTAGGGGTGTGTGTGTGTGTGTGTGTGTGTGTGTGTGTGTGTGCGCTATGTATTCTTACATGGCTCAGTTCAGCTGAGTGCTGTCTTCTGCATTTGACCTAGTGTTTCTCGCATATGAGTTTACATCTAAGCAAATGCAAAACTCATCTTATGCTTAAATTGTTCCCTAATATATCCATTGCATTGGTTCAAACTCATGTTGTCAAAACAACTGTTATAGCAGAATTGACTGTATATGAAAATATCTGTTAGGTAAAGGATCTTATGACTGGTGTATAATGCAACAACCACCACCACCAAAACTGATTTATTCTTGCTGAGTTTCCTGTTATATTGCATTCACTATATCTAGTTGGGAGCAAATACATAGAAATTCTAGGCTTTGAAATAAAACCATTCATATACCTTATCTCATTTGGTCTCATATAACCCTAAGAAGTAAGTGGTTACAGACTGATTTTATCAGTAAGACAAGGATGAGGCCCAAAGACCCAAAGAGCAAAAGAGACTTTCCCAAGGCCACACAGAGCAGTCCACAGAGCTGTATTTGATCTCTGTGTTTCCAGCTTCTGGTCTATTTTTTGCCCCGGCCCCACAGCAGACTGTTAAAGTAGCCAAACAAGTTGTGCATGTGAGTGAAAAGAGCTTATTACCCCTTAACCTCCTGCCCTTTGACTGCTTTCTGCATCACTTCATGGATGATCCCCATGTTCACTGGTAACATCCAGTCGCCAATTCAACAGACACTTTCTGTCCACATTGCATTAACCTCTTTGCGGTCTTTTCATACTGTCAGTGCTGCGCTCCTTGAAACTTTTGTCCTCTATGTCACTGTGTTTTCCTGATTTTTCTTCTTGGCCATTCCTCATTCTTTCATTGATGTATCTTTCTGCCCCTTAAATAAATGGCATTCTCTGATATTTTGAGCTTCATATCCAACTGGTGACTAGACATATCTGGTTTTTCTTTTGTTTGTTGGTTTTTTGAGTTGGAGTCTCACTCTGTCTCCCAGGCTGGAGTAGAGTGGCATGATCATGACTCCTGCAGCCTTGATCTCCTGGGCTCAGGTGATCTTTCCACCTCAGCCTCTTAAGTAGCTGAAACTATAGATGTGTGCTATCATGTCCAGCTAATTAAAAAAAATTTGTTTTTTGTAGAGACAGCGTCTCACTATGTTTCCCAGGTTGGTCTTGAACTCTTGGGCTCAAATGATCATCCTGCCTCCCAAAGTGATGAGATTAAAGGTGTGAGCCACCATGCCCCACCCATATCTGTTCAAATATATCTTAAAAATATCAAATTTAACCTGTTCTGTATTTAACCAGTGGAACTCTGTCACCAATGACTAATCTTCTCTAGATGTACTGAGTAAAGTTTCTGGATTGGTAAAGCTATGATAAACAGTTGTTAAAGAAAAGCTTTAGACAAAATGCATTTAACTAAGTATATTTGAGCAAAGTAAAATGTATGAATCAGGCAGCACTCAGAAACAGAAGAGGTTCTGAGAGCTTCATCTACAACTGACCAGTGAGTATTTATAGATAGAACATGAAAGTAAAGTACAGAGAGAGCTTGATTGGTTACAGCTGGGTATTTGCCTTATTCGGGCATGGTCAGTTGGCTGCCTACGATTGTTTGAAGCTCAGCTGCTTTTGATTGGCTGAGATCTAGCTGTTACTAAATATATATTAAGTTATGTTAAGTTTTGGTTTGTTTATATGCTAAGTTAGGTTGCATCTCATTATGTAGCTCAAATTGCAGAGACAGTCTTCAGTCAAAATTTAACAATTCCTGCCTATTGATCAGCTTCTCGATTTTGAGAGATTGACCAAAACCTTGGCCATTGACACTATTATCTGTCACCATCATAAAAGACTTGTTTGGTCAAGAATGGAATTCACAGGTCTCCATGTCAGGTCAGTTGAATGGTTCTTGACATTCCTACTGTTCTAGTCAAAGTAAGACCAAAAAGGCATGATAGTTGACTGCATGCATACATTTAGGATTTCTAAGAGGATACCGCATACCAGGAAGATTATTATAATGACTATCAGGAGGATAATACCAGGAGACCAAAGTATACTCCTTAATAGGGGCCCCTATAAATCAAACTGATCAAAATCAAACAAATCAAAGTTCAGGCAATATAGATAGATTAACAGCATTTGAGTCCAATTGGTCATAGTCTGACTAGAAAATGATGATGATTAAGGACCATAGTTCACTGTAGAATGGTCTGATTTTAAAAGGTACACAATTTTGGTTAGCTTGGTAACATAGGTCACAGGAACCCAGAGACCCATTAGAAGAAGCATAAAGATTAGAAAACCTTGAAAAAGCCAAGCTACCTATCCTCTATTTAGAATACCAGCACACCAACTGTTAGATGTTCCCATAAATACATCATGGGTTCCTTTTCCTTGAGAAATTTCTTTAATATGTTTTGTGGTAGTATCTAGAGAAATAGCAGTATCAACCACCTTTTTTGTTTTGGGGGTTTTTATTTTGAGTTGGAGTCTCATTCTGTCATCCAAGTAGCTGGAACAACAGGCGTGCACCACCATGTCTGGCTAATTTTTTCATTTTTTGTAGAGACGAGGTCTCACCAAGTTGCCCAGGCTGGTCTTGACTCCCTGAGCTCAAGCAATCCTCTCACCTTCACCTCCCAAAGTGCTAGGATTATAGGTGTGAGCCACTGTGCCTGGCTTAACCACCTTTTAAGTTCAGTTTTCTGTAGTAGAAAAATCAGGTGAAAGATAGGTACAGCATTTCGTTTTGTTCAGTATCATAGACAACCCACTAATCTGGGCAAAATCTAAAACTGCATGATGTTCCATTAGGTGCTTTTGTTGAATGCACATGTTATCATCCACCTTTTAGAGGGTGGCTTCTACCTGACTGAACCCCTGGGAGGTCTGGTTGGCACAAAGTCCAAGATTTCCTCAACCAACATCTTCCTACCACCAAATGTCATCCCCCAGGAACACCATTGGAATCTTTTCTCAGTAGAAACTAGCTTAGCTTCATCTGTTTCAAGGTTGGGGTGATGATTCTGACTGTTGACTATCGTGGCTCCTGATTATGGGAGGTATTATGAGGACCTTCAGGGGAAGCTATTCAGAAGGCAGAAGTGAGCCAGGGAAGGTAGCAAAATTCAAACCAGTGTGGAGGCAGAACAGAGTAAGGAAGTTCTTTGCACACCCAATAGAGGCAGGCCCTCAGGGGCATCTGAGCATGGATCAGTTAAATTTGTCCACTCATAGGTCAGTATAGCTCCTGAACAAAGTTTAGTAGAAGCTTGCCTTTTTTGTGGTCCCTTCATAGCATGTTGAAAGGGTATACAAGGGAACACAAATCCAGAATTTATTTATAAAAAATTGTGTGTTTATTCTTATGTGTTTAAACTTGTCACTTCAAAGTATTCTCTGTTTGATACAATACACCTATTGAGATGCTTTTTCCACTGCTCAGAACAGTTTTTGAACTCATCAATTTTGATGCCTTTTGGTGCTTCTGCCGTTTTTTGTTCCATCTTTTCCACATCAGCAAAAAAGTTGCTTAGAGCAAGATCCGATGAATCGGAAGGGTGGGGCATAGGAATCATGCCATTTTTGATCAAAAACTGCTGAATACTCAGCACAGTATGGGCAGGTGTGCTTGTAAATCACCCGTCATGAAATGAGCAAATGTATTGAAAGATTCTCCCCCCCAAAAAAAATGCACTGAAACTGAATGCAGCCTCTCATAATGCTAACCAATGCCGAGGGTTCCTAGAACACTCATCTAGTGTGGGAAGCCTGTACTACAAGGGACTCAACCTCCAAAAAGATAATTCCAGGTTTTTGGGGGCCCCCACATCGAATAACCACATTTAGTGAAAAAAGACCTTGCTGGATTTAATTTAGTGATACCATACAAGCAATTACTTGTACCTACATAGGTATCTGCAGGTCTTGAGTATGTAAACCCTGAAAGCATAATATCAGATAGGCTTTCTATATCTGGTAGCAGTTAGGTTATTAATTGAAAAGATGAGGGTACTGCTTTCAGTGAGTGTAGGAAAGCAAGTAGCAGTGATATCTAGAACATCAAGGATAACTTTTTACTCTTCCTTTGAGGTTTCAGGGTGATTCTCATTGGGAACATGGAGAGGTATTGGCACATGTAGAATTGTTTTCTTGTTTTGGTATTAACTCACAAACCCAACAGGTACTCTGTTTTTTGTTTGTTTGTTGTTTGCTAGAGTATGAGTCTTAGCTGAAGCCATCCTCATATCATTGTCTTATGGATTTTCCTGATAGGAGATGAAAAGGATTAGGACTGCAGGAAATAAGAGGGGGGTGGGGGGAAGGATAAGGTTTTCATGATGGCAGAGAAGTCTTAATCCATAATCTTGGGAAACCATGGGTAAAATGCTGTCTGTTTTGGGGGAGAAACTTCCTAGTAAGCTTTGCCTTAAGGTCTCTAACAGGTGTATGGTTCCAAGAGTCTGGAGAGGCCCTCTTGAGTTGTGAGATGTAAACCCATGGCTCAAGGCCTTGAAGTTTTGTGGCAGTGTGGGTAGTGAAAAGAATTTGATGTGATCCCTTCCAGTGAGGTTCAAGAGCAGTCTTCTCTGACATTGTCGCCAGACAATGCAGTCTCTGGATTCTAGACTGTGAAAGGTTTGGTTGTCCTTGGTCAGCGGATCACAGAGGGCTTCTTTTATTTCTCTGTTGAAAATACACTTGGGCATAAAGCCTTAAAGCCTTGCAGTATTTAGTCATATCAGAATGTATAAGAATAGGAGGAGAGATACATGAGGTTCTATTAGAAGCATAGGCCTTCCAAGGGTCAATCTGTGTTTTCCAATGGAGGTGGATATGATTGCCTTCAAGGCCAATGGTAATTAATCTTTGGGCAAGGTAATCCAATTGATTCGGTTAATTTTGCCAATTTCAGTTTAAAATACCATTTGTCCTTTTGAACTTTCCAGAAGAAAGAGGATGATAGGGACGACGGTAATGCCATTGTGTTTATAATACCCTATTTTACTGCTTTATAACTTGGCCAATAAAGGTGTTTCTCTATTGCTGGAAAATAACTTTGTAACTAATGTCATAGCATTGACTTTCCTACTTGTGAAAGCTTCTATCCAATCAGAAAACATACAAACTATTACAAAACACATTACTATCCCATTTAAGGTGTCAGTTGAATGAAATCCATCTATAAATGTTCAAATGGTCTGACAGATGACAGAAATATACCATCTGAAGTTTTGATTGTCTGCCCAGGATTATGAGTTTGACAAATCAGAGATTACATACTATTTTAGAACAGTTGTTGGGCGCCGGTGCCTCACACTTGTGAGCCAGCACTTTGGGAGGCGAAGGTAACAGGATTGCCTGAGGCCAGGGGTTTGAGAGCAGCCTGGGCAACTTATTGAGACCTCGTCTCTACAATAAATCAAAAAAATTAGCCAGGCGTGATAGTATGCGCCTGTAGCTCCAGCTACTTGGAAGGCTGAGGCAGAAGGATCACCTGAGCCCAGCAGATTGAGACTGCTATGGCCATGAGCATGCTACTGCACTCTAGCTTGGGTGACAGAGTGGGACTCTGGCTCAAAAAAACCCCAAAAAACAGTCACCTCACCAATATTTTTAAATGATTTGTATTATTTAATCTACTCGATGAGTACAGAGTTTTCAATATGGAAATCTTTAAGGACTCAAGGAGGACCAGGTCACAGTGTAGGCCCTCTTTGAGTCCAAACTTAACATTAAAATTTCAGATAATAATTTTGTTTTTCCAAATCAGGTACATGACACTATTTATTAAATAGGTTATTATAGATTATTTGAGTAGGATCAATCTTATAAAGTTCATTCAAATTGTGTATTCTAATGGTTTCAATATTAGCCAACTTAGCATGAAAATTTGTCAAGGCATTTCCTTGGTATTCAGTTAATTTTTGTTTTGCTTGATATTGGGTTAGCAGTTTTATAAATTAATCAGTTTCTTTATTAGAGTTCTTCAAATGTTTACCCAGTCCAATGATGTGATCTTAAAGTTATTAGAAATCTGACTTGTTGGAGTCCTTTTCATGAATTGCCTCAAAGATAAAATACTTTAGGTTTATACAAGGCGGATCCCCCAAAAATGGAATTATTTTTTGGAGGGTGGGTCCCTTGTAGTACTGGCTTCCTCTGCTAAGTAAGAGTTCTCGGAACCCATCAGCATCAGTATACCAACTTGTGTTGTTGTGTTTGGCTTCAGTGATATTTTTTTTTTTTTTGAGATTATTTCAACACATTTGCCTATTTCATGATGGATGATTTATGAGCATACCTGACCACATCATGCTGAATGTTTTCCAGTTTTTGACCAAAAATGGTATGACCCCTGTGCCCCACCCTCCTTATTCACCTGATCTCACCTCTAGCGATTTTTTGTTTGCTTGTTTCCCCAGATGAAAAAAGTCTTCAAAGGGAAATGTTTTGCCAGTGTAGAAGAGGTGAAACAAAAAATGGTAGAGGTACTAAAAGCCATCAGAATTGACAAGTTCAAAAACTGTTTTGAGCAGTGGAAAAAGTGTCTTGATATGTGTATTGTATCAAATAGAGAATACTTTGAAGGTGACTGAAATTTAAACATGTGAGGATAAATACATACTTTTTTATAAATAAATTCCACTTTTGGGGGGGATTCCCTCTCATAGTTTCATGTAGCAACTTCCAGGTAATTACCAGAGCAAAACCATTAACTGTCTGTGGATGACAAGAGTTAAAATGGCCAAGGTTAAAGATTGGATGAGAGTTCATTGTAATAATGATGCAATGAAATCTTAGTTATTTCTGAGGCATACAACATTTTAAGATAATAACTAGTATGATGACTGATAATGTTATAGTAGGATTATAAGATTTCTAGGCATTTCATATAATCTCTGTAACATATTAATAATACATTCATACAAATGTAACTCAAAGAAGGTTAAATATAATTTCTTATTTGACAGTGATTTCCATGCAAATTTAACATGTAAAATGAGTCTAATTAGCTTAATATCTTTCTTTTTATAAGGAGAGAGGAATAAATTGAGTTATGCAAGGGACCCTTTGGAAACTCCCAAAGTTTAACTCAGGGTCAAAAAAGACTTTGATTTGGGAAGTTTGTCAAAAATATTAAGGATTTTACTTATTTATTTGAGCCAGAGTCTCACTCTGTTGCCCAGGCTGGAATGCAGTGGCACACTTACAGCCACCACAGCCTCGACCTACTAGGCTCAGGTGATCCTTCTACCTCAGCCTTCCCAGTAGTTGGAACCACAGGCATACGCCACCACATCCAGCTAATTTTTTGATTTATTGTAGAGATGAGGTCTCACCAAGTTGCCCACGCTGGTCTCGAATCCCTGGACTCGGCAATCCTCTCGCCTCCACCTCCCAAAGTGCTGGGATTACAGATATGAGCCACTGCGCCCAGCAATATTAAGGATTTAAAACATTAAATTGGGTTACAGGTCACTGTGAAACTACAGTCATTTATTTAACCTGCCTACTAGTTAAAAGACTTCAAAGTCAAATACAGAAAGTTACGTAGGTATAGAAAAACCTTAGCTCTTTTAATAGAGAAGTCTCAGTTTTCTTAAATAATCCAAGACCTAATAAAGCAAGAGTAGACCAGTACTCCAGGAAAACTTTGTACTAGTATACTTTTGGTATTAAAGCTCATCATTTAAAAAAAGTATAAATAAATCTACTCAGATCCTAGCCAGCTTGGCTACACATAAAATTTCTTTAAACCTTAAACCTCTTATAACTTGCTTATATCCATTCAGCTTTGTCCTATACTCTTCCCCTTTCTACTGTGGAATAGCACTCTACTTGAGGACAAAAGTTACTCTCCTTTTCCCTTAATCACAAAGTAACAACAACAAACACATCCTCATACCTTGTCACTTAATTTACCAAAAACATGTCTTACTTTCCTTGCATGTAGAGTTGCTTCCCTTATTATTTTTAGTTTTAACTGTCACATCAGCATTCTGTAGATTGGCAAATCTGTGAATCGTAATTTTTAGATGCATGCACTTCCTTGTAGTCCAGTTTTTCAACATGGCACAGGATGTGTTTGCTAAAAGAGACCCAGATAGCTTTAGTTTTACCATAATAAGAAGCCAAAGATGGAAAAACTTACACTCAGCACTTAACGTTTCAGTGTTTTATCTTATTTAGAAATGATCTAGATAGTCAACATATCCATCATTTGATTTATCAAAACTCCAAGTATGTAAGTTACTGGAGAGATTTGGGAAGCTATTTTTAAATGGACATTACACAAAACAAAGCTAGCCATCGTTAAGTGGCTTCCATGTTAGCCGTTTTTTACAGCATATATATGTAAGGCAGTCATCACAAAAGCAAGAATCCTGATAAGTTAAGGACATGGGTCTGTATTGTTTTAGTGCTGTGCTTGATATGCGTGAAGCAATGGACCTTACACTTCCTCTGGCACATTTTTTCTTAGGTTGAACTTATAGTTCTATCATCTTAAGCATCTAGAAACATTTTGGGTTGGTTGCTGTCATTCTGTTAGGCTAGATAGGCAGTTAGGCAGACAGGAGCAGGTTGAAGGGAAGGCTGTGGAGGGTGACACCCTGAAGGAAGGAATTCCAACATCATTTACTCCAGGGCCATACTATCAACCTGTAGCTGATAACATCCTGGGAAGGAGGACAAACAGAACAAAGAGGGAATTCCATGGGGCTGTGTAGGCCCCTAAAAACCTATTTGTCCACTATATAACCTTCCTGGGTGGCAGCAAGCAACGTTTTCATTTGGTAGGATTCATAGTGATTACTGGGCCCTACACAGGCACAGAAGTCCTCAGTTAGGTGGGACGGCCCAAAGAAACCTGGAATTTATTAAAAATTGTGTATTTGACCAGGCACGGTGGCTCAGCCTGTAATCCTAGCACTTTGGGAGGCTGAGGTGAGAGGATTGCCTGAGCCCGGGGCTTGGAGACCAACCTGGGCAACTTGGTGAGACCTCTGTAATTTTAAGATAATTACAGTTTTTGAGTCCCCCCTCATATATAACATCCCCAACCCCGAGTAGAGACTATGCATAGTCAGGAAGGAGACCAGTGAGGAGCTCCCCCCGCAAAAGAGTCAAAAAGTATGAAAACAGCGCAAAAGGCCCATAGGGCTATTGCCTGCTGTCAGCCCACTCGGTCCTCTTTCGGAGAACTTTCTCTTGCTTAACTGCCCTATCTCTTGGTTGAAATCTGTCCTCCAAGGAGACAAGAACTAGGATGTGCTACCAGGTTGGTAACAATTCTAAAAGTTTAAAGAGTATTTAATTTATATAAGCCCCCCCCCTTTCGTTTTTTTGAATCAGAGTCTCACCGTCGCCCAGGCTAGAGCATACTCATGGCCACCGTAGCCTTGACCTGCAGGAGGGCTCAGGCGATCCTTCTGCCTCAGCCTTCCAAGTAGCTGGCATGATAATCACTTGTCACCACGCCTTACTGTTTTTGGTTTACTGTAGAGAGGAGGTCTTGCCAAGTTGCCTAGGCTGGTCTCAAACTCCTGGGCTCAGGCAGTCCTCTTGCTTTGTCTCCCAAAGAAGTACTTGTTTTTCTTTAAGTCAATTAAATAGAGCTCTTATAGTTTTGGCAGCAT
Organism: Tarsius wallacei; assembly: GCA_963574415.1. Classification (NCBI taxonomy): domain Eukaryota; kingdom Metazoa; phylum Chordata; class Mammalia; order Primates; family Tarsiidae; genus Tarsius; species Tarsius wallacei. Next base: position 8,538 of record CAUYQG010031822.1, on the reverse strand, counting down.
CATCTGGAGGTAGAAAAATAATATATATTTATATATGTGTGTCTATATATAATATGCAACTATATGTACAGTATGTTTCCTATATATAGATATAGTATGCTTTATATATATGTGTGTGTGTGTGTGTGTGTGTGTGTGTGTGTATAAAGTTTATTTGGGCCAAGTTTGAGGATAGCAACCCAGAATACATAGATTCAAGTTGCCCTGATTATAGGCTTCAGTTAGCAGCAATTATAAGTGGAATTTTTTTTTTTTTTAATTGGAGCCTCAATCTGTCACCCAGGCACGTATACAGCCACTGCAGTCTCAACCTGCTGGACTCTGGCGATCCTTCCTCCTCAGCCTTCCAAGTAGCTGGAACTGCAGGTGCATGCTACCACGCCCAGCTAATTTTTTGATTTTTTTAATTGTAGAAATGAGATCTTGCCAAGTTGTCCAGGCTGGTCTTGAACTCCTTGCGGGTTCAGGCAGTCTACTCACCTTGGCCTCCTAAAGTGCTGGGATTACAGGCTGAACCACCAAGCCCGGCATATAAGTGGAATTTTAAAGGGAAAAAAAAGGGGCAGTTCTTAAGTTGCTTACCAAGAATTTACATTGGTTCATTAAAATAATATAAGCTATTGATGAGCTAGCTATACATTGTTCTTTGTATCCCAGATTCCAGGAACATGAAGAAAATGGGTGAGGGTCACATTTTGCAACTTGTAGTAATATTTTAGGTAATTTATCAGCTAGTCTGTAACCTACAGGGAAGAAAATAGCAACAGCAATAACAACAAAAAACCAAAATGCTTTTATATAATTAATCCCAGGCTTGAGTGGCAGGGGGGAGTATGACTGAAGTCTCATACTCAAGTCTCTCTGGGCCTGATAAATGTTGCATATCTCACATTCTTAAGACTGTTCTGAGAAACTTTTTTTTCTCAATACATGCTTACATATACATAAACACACAGAAAAAAGCAGATCTTAGAACTTTCACTCTAAAATTCTAGCCATGTACTAGTTGCTATAATACAAAACTCACTAGTTTAAAGGGATTGGCAGTAGCAGGACTCTGCCAGGGAGGGGAGGGGGAACACATAACATCAATAAGGGTTATCTGATTTCAAACCAGGTAAAGTGGGGACCAAAGAGAGACCCAAACTTTACCTGTATGATGACCACTTGTATACCTAATCCTGAATTGTACCCCACATGTTTGAAATAAAAAATAAATTTTAAAAGCTCACTAGTTTTGGGGTTTTTTTAAGTTGGATCTAACTTATGTTTCTAGCAGATGGAACTTAAGGTTGCCAGCTCAGATGGCCAAATATTTCTATGAATATTTATGGGAAAGACTTAAGATTTTTATTTGCCTATTTCTAAAATATTTATTAATTTATTTTTCTTCTCATGATGAGTTTTCTCCCCTAAATTTGCATTTCCAAAGGAATAGCACTTAGGTAAGATGAGGTAGACAATTTACATCTCAAAGGCACAGAGCTTAGACTTCAGGCTTAAATCTCATTATTTACTGTAAAAAATAGGAGTATAGATGAATGCCAAATTAAAACAAAATGCCCAGGAAAAGTACCTAAAATAAAGATAAGGCTTGCTATGCAGATTTAAGCCTGGCCTCTTTCTTTCTTTCTTTTTTAATTTCTTATTTTAAAGATGTGGGGTAAATTCAGTCAGTGTTAGGTATGCAAATGTTCATTATGCAGGTACCCTGGTTGATGAGGTGTGTCCCCCCTCCCCTGGCAGTTTCCCTCAACTGCCAATCCCACCCCCGAAGCCTTTTTCATTGAAAGAGTGTCTAGTGATTTTTGTCCTCTCCCTGGTGCAGAGAGGGAGAACTTATAAATGGAAATTTCCTTTATAGGTGTGAATTTTTCTTACAAAAGAGTCTCAAAATAACTGTCTGAGTGTCAGGAAAGTATATTTTGGAAACTAATTTAGCTAGAAAAGGAGGTTTTCCAGTCTAGCTTCTGTTTTTTCACTAGATTACCGAGTTAAGGGCAGAGCAGTCAAAGCATTTCCTGTGCCTGGACTCAGCCTGGATAAGACTAGAATGTTTTTATAAATAGTACTTATAGGCTTGCCTTGTAGTCAGAAATTGGTACATCTTTTTTCTGTTCACAAAATTATTTGCAGGGTGCCAAGCAAGAAGAATCAGGCAACTTACGCTTAAGACCCTACCTCCTGGATAGGTTACAAACAAAGGTTTTTAAAGGTGGGGTAAATTTCAGGAAAGCAGAAATTACAGGCAAGGTTGTGAATCCATACATGGAAGTTATACGTTGGTTTGGCCTAAAAAAGGTGGCATATCTTGAGTGGGGGTTACAGTCCATAGGTGGATTCAAAGATTCTCCTGTCGCAGTTGGTTAAGGAAGCAAAGTTGTTTTTAAAAAGTTGGGGTCAGAAGAAAGGAATGTTAAGGTCTGGCTTGTGAGTGTGATTCTCTCCAGGTCCTTCAGGAAAAAGTTTAGAACAAAGAATGGTGGTCAGAGTTGTCTTTAGTCCCCTCTTATCTGAAGTCTGTGTAACAACAGATGGTATTTTCTACTTGGTGGGGGTCCAGGTTTCTGAAAAACAACTTAGGGTCATATGTTAAGATGTTATCTTTAGTTGTCATAGAAAAGCAAACATTTTGTGTTAACTTTCTTGGCTATTGTTTTAAGTTATTATTATCTTTTTATTGGGTTGCTCATTTATTGATACTTCTTAAGACTTGCTAAGTGCCTGGGATTTCCCTTGAAGGAACTCAAGATTTTCTTTTATTTTCATGCTTGGAGAGGTCGTACCAGGCCCCTAAGAGGGGTTCCTACTCTGTGTTATTAGTAAAGCTTTGGGAAACTAGCAATCTCTGATTGGTCAGCAACAGTGGTGGCCTAAGTTAGTTCTAGAGTTGCAATATGTTATTTTAGCAATTGTATATAAAATTTGTCTCAGATTACAACAAACAGTTTCAGTAGCCAGGCTTGCAGAGAATTACATCTCTGGAACAATATTATGAATCCTGAGTACTTATTCTCCTTGACCCTTCAACTGATTTAGCTGGGTATGGCAAAAATGACCCAATGTGTATGCTCAACTTTCACAGATTCTAAGAGATCATTTGCTGTTTTCCTATCTCTTTTTTTAGTCCATCCCCAAAAGATTGAGTATTTGGACCTGTAATATCTATCACAGGTACCTCCCATTTGGCTTTAGCCATTCATTTACAGGTTTGGCCAGGTCTTAGTATAATGTGAATAAATTGGTAAAAATCAAGGAGTCCTGGATCTTGTGCTCCAGTGAGAATTCTAAATTCCTCATCAAATTTCAGGGAAGGGGGTGTTTCTTTGGGACAGGGAAACCTTTCACTATTGTTTTGAGCTCAAGATTTTGACCACAGTATAAAGGTGGTTAAAGAAGCAGGCTTGTTTGATCTGAGGGCCTAACTTTATAAAGTATTTGTTTAGCTTACTTTTTGAATTCAGGCTGGGAAGGTAAGAAAGTGAAAAGGTTATCAGATTCAGAGTAGGTAGAGAAGAATAAAGAGAAAGAATGAAAGACAGTAAAAGAATCTTTTCTTTTTAATTCATCAATTAGTTGTTTAAGCTTCTCATTTGCCTTTGGTAGTTATTCTTCTATGGAGACAATTTTTGATTCCTTTAGTCTTTTAGAAGCCTCTTTATACCAACTACAAATACATCCCATTATTTCTGAGATGTTTGGGATCCCTCCCTTTTTTTCCTCAATGTGTCCCATAGATAAGCAGTTTTGTTTATGTTAAAACATTCCAGTTGTGGCTACCAAAACTCTAAATTATTTTTGGTGAGTTTCACCCTTTCTCTAGAAAAGGACAGGTTCCAAGATAGAGGAGTCCTAGACTCTTTGGATTCAGGTGAATTCTATTCCTTGTCTTCTCATAACCTTATCCACTGGAGGTCTCCCTATTGGACAGTCATGTTTTTGTGAAACCCGGTTTGATATCTGAGGTGTCCCTGCTGGATTTAGTCCAATTATGTGATACCTTCCAAACCTGGTCTGAATCAAAAACAACCTGGGAGAGCTTGACCCTAATTATGGAGCCCATATCCAAGAGGTACTTACTGGTGGTGACCTTCAAACACTCAGTGACTCAACCGGGTACTTAAACCTGTTTATGTGTCGAGCTCAGAGGTTATCATCAAGGGTCTTCTTTAGATCCCACTTCTGACCCTTAATCTGTTAAAAGAAAAAAACTTTAGGCAAAATAAATTCAATTCTTTAGACAAAACTTTAGACAAAATAAATTCATTCATGAACCAGATGAGGTTTGGTTGCTCCACTCTGCAACGCTGGCAGTGAATATTTATAGACAGAACATGGAAGTCAAGTACAGAAATGCCTTGATTGGTTACAGCTAAGTGTTTGCCTTGTCAGGGTATGGTCTGATCAGTTGACTGCCTGGGACTGTCTGAAGCCAATCAAAATACATACCATTGTTTCTGAGGTGTTTGGGATCCCTCTCTTTTTTCCCCCTAATGTGCCTCATAGATTTGACTTGAGATATGACCATCTATTACCAATTAAGAAATACTCTTAAGTTAGGTTTTGATTTGTTTATGTACTAAGTTAGGATGCATTTTATTATATAGGAACTCAAAGTGCAAAGACAGTCCCAGGTCAAATTTAATTTAATACAGTATAGTATTTTTCTTTTTGTGTATCTGCTATGATATACAGTAATGTATATCTTCTATAAGCTATGATAAACAGGATGGTATTTTTCTTTATATATATATCTGTCTTATATTTCATGTCCTACTATCTACATGGTGAATTTTTTTAAATAGAGATTTTAAAAAAATACTTCTATACTTCTTCACACTATGTATAGTACTAAACTCGTAGTAAGTGCTGTAATAGTACGTGTTGATTTCAGTTGAATTTTTATCAGTTTTTACATCATCTATCCACATTTTTATGAAGTAAGGAACAGGAAGGAATTATGTAGTGGAAAGAATATCAAAATTGGAAAAATGTTAAAGTTTCTAACTCAGATGTTCATGAAGTGACTTCATTTTTGGTATATAATTTTGTGCTAATATTACTTACATTTAAATATGTGTGTTTAAAAACATGCAGACATGTCTGTGTAATGACATTTTGGTCAATGACGGACTACATATTTGACATACAAGATTATAATACCATATTTTTACTGTAGCTTTTCTGTGCTTAGAAACATAAATACCATTGTGTTATAGTTGCCAACAATATTCATTACAGTAACATGCTATACAGATTTGTAGCCCAGGAGTAATAGGCTATACCATTTAGGTTTGTGTAAGTACATTCTGTGATGTCTGCACAATGATGAAATCACCCAACAACACATTTCTCAGAATGTATCCCCTTCATTAAGTGATACCTGACTGTATCTGTGTTTAATTTACATGTAAGTGGAAATATGTTTATTTTTTAAGCAGAAAGTGTAGGCAATTTAACATTTTTGTTTTGTTTTGAATTTCACTTAAATATTCTAGCTAACTGAGATAATTATGAGGAAATTTTGCTAGTAAAAGAAAACAAACTTTTTGGATGTTTGTAATGTTAAATAAACTGTTTTTTAGTCTTGTTTTTCTTTTTTAAAGATACTTATGACTTGGAGCCTGCATCTGAATTAGGAGAAGATCTATTGAAGCTTTATGTGAAACCTTGTTGTCCAGATATTGATATTTTTGTTGATGGAAAACATTTTAAAGCTCACAGGTAAACAGACGTGGTTGATTGGGTGTCTTGGTTGTGACAGTAAAATGTAGAAGGGTGGCTGTCTTTTCCTTTTTTTTGTTTTGTTTTGTTTTATATTTTATTTTAAAGATGCGGAGTACAAGTCAGGATTAGGCATATAAGTGGTCTGCGTACAGGTGAAGTTTGGGCCTCACATTGGTCCTCACTTCGCCTGGCTCGGGATCAGGTACCCTTACTGATGTTGTTTCCCACCCCCTACTCCTCTGGCAGTGACCCACTACTGCCAATCCCTTTCTTGTATTATGATAAATGTTCAGGGTCCACTTATGAGGGAGAACATGTGGTACCCAGTTCTTTGTTTCTGTGATAGATCACTGAGTCTGATAGTCTCTAAATCCTTCCAAGTTTCTGTGAAATCCATAGTTTATATCCATATATATATACCACATTTTTTTGTCCAGTCCACTTTTGATGGGCAGCATGGTTGGTTTCATGTTTTTGCTATGGTGAGTGGCTGTCTTTTTCTAACACAGAGGTTTTCAAGTTCTGATTGATTCATGTGAAGACCACAGAGGTTCATGATGATGAGTGTCTGGCAGAAGAAGAGGTTGGCCATCAGGCAGGGTTTCCTGCCTAGGGGTTCACACATGCGCACATGGGCCCACCCAGACAATGTGCATGTACGTGTTTCAACCAGAACAGATCTCTTCTTATCGCCTTATCTCTGTCTTGTGTTGGGCACGAACCTAAGATTTCATTCGAAGAAAATGTTCTGCTGCCTAAAATAGGTTTGAAAGCCACTGTCACAAAAAATGTAGTTAAATGCAGTTTTTAATTTTATAGGCATTGTCGTATTGAGAAGTATTATTTATACACGAGTGACATGTATTTTCTCTGAATGCATTTTGGCTCAAATTCTGTGATTCAGAATAGATGATACTCATGAATAGCATTGATTAGGAGGTTTAATATTTCAGTGTACTTTTTAAAAACCATTGTTCTGCTTTAGAATTGAGTTGTTTCAACATCCCAGGCTTTTAGATTTCAAATTAAAGGCTGCTGCCTGTTTTGGTCAGGCTCTTTTGATTGCAAGTAACTAAAGTCTACTTAAAAGAAGAAAAAAATTTATTAAGAAGTACGTATTATCTCTTGGAATTCAAGGGAAAGAAGCACAGCTGGGTCTCACTGTGGACTAGAATCAGAACCAGAAAACCAAGGAACCCAGACAGTTCTTCCCTCTTTGTGTTCCAAGTAAAATATTTCTTTTCTTTTTCTTTTTCTTTTTTTTATTTTCTCTCTCTCTCTTTTTTTTTCCCCCCCTGTGGAGATGAGGTCTTGTTATGTTACTGGCATAAGCTACTGCACTCAGTCCCAAATAGAATGCTGATAAGAAGTTATTCTGGTGTTCCTCAATAGGAAGAACCAGATTACTTGTAGTGACAAGAAGCAGTCTTCTAGGTTCAAGTAAAAAGTCCTTAATGAAATTAGCCATGGGTTTAGGTTATAGGAATACACCAAACCAAACAGTGGTAATATTTGTAATCTCAGAAATCACAGTGGTTTTGCCAGTTAATTGACAACAATACATTGCCAAACTCTAGGATTGCCAGCTAGAACCAGACTTTGTACTATTTAGAATTTGAACTCTTCTCTCTGAGAACATGTACTTTGTAAATATACATATACATATTTTCTTAATTCTTCTGAAATCGGCATTAAGTATTGTAGTATTCAGAATGTAATATAGATTGATCATTATGTTTTCCATATCATGGGTATATATTTCCTAAATCATGGTATGGCTATCTGTCTGCCTTCCTTCCTTCCTTCTTTTGGTCAACATAATTTTATTTTACAAATTAATTTAATCCTGTGTCCAGGTTTTTCTCGAGACCATATGGGCATCCAACCAAGTCTCTACTTGTAGAGCCCTTATGGCGTCGCCATCCTGCAGGGAAAAAGGACCCCATGACCATTTGCAGTATGTCCCCAAGCAGTGTCTAGATGTGGCCTATTCCTGTGTGCTGCCTGACAGTGGTCTAACAGTACTGTGTTTTATGAGCTGGATCTAGGATGTTTGGCTTGTATTCTAGGACAGTTCTTGCCCAATTTCTGGTTTATTTTGTTCACCTAGCAATAAAAAAAGAAATTCATCTTAACTAGAAAGGCAGTTTCCTGATAATATGTTTCAAGATTTCAGTTTTCCTACTTTGACGTCCTTGTATGAATTAGCATAGCAGTTTCTAAATCACAAGGTTGCCTTTCTAGTCCAGACTCCAATATCTATCTGTTTAGTACTAATTTTATTATGTAACTCAAGGAATATTATGTCAGTAGTTCAGAAAATACATATTCGTATAAGGCCCACATATTCATCTAAAGCCCAACGTTGAGACTTTCTAAGTTGCTTCTTGTTCTAAATAAACATCGTCAGCAATTCTCCCATTTGTATGGCTAAAAATCCCTTTGCAACATGGCTGAGTTTTATTTGTTTGTTTGCTTGTTTTTTGAGTCAAGAGTCTTGTTCTGTCCCCCAGGCCAGAGTGCAGTGACACACTGCTCACGGCCACCACAGTCTCGACCTGCTGAACTCAGGTGATCCTTTCACCTCAGCCTTCCAAGTAGCGGAACTACGGGCAGGCGCCACCACACCCAGCTAATTTTTGATTTATTGAAGAGATGAGGTCTCATCATGTTGCCCAGGCTGGTCTTGAACCCCTGGGCTCAGGCATTCCTCTCGCCTCTGCCTCCCAAAGTGCTGAGATTACAGACATGAGTCACTATGCCTGGCTAACATGGTCATTTTAACTTTTTAATTATATGTACTCTTATACT
>CAUYQG010031821.1:0-14662 GCA_963574415.1 Tarsius wallacei | reverse complement strand
GATGATCCTTCCGCCTCAGCCTTCCAAATAGCTGGAACTACAGGCATGCACCACCACGCTAATTTTTTTGGTTTATTGTAGAGATGAGGTCTCACCAAGTTGTCCAGGCTGGTCTCGAACCTGTGGGCTCAGGCAATCCTCTCACCTCGGCCTCCCAAAGTGCTGGGATTACAGGCTTGAGCCACCATGCTCAGCAGGTCCTGGTTCTTAAATCCATCATTTGCTCACTCATTCACGTAAAGAGAAGATCAGAACCAATGCAGAAGAGTTGGGAGTCATCCACTAATGCGAGAAAGTTCCAGTTGGAGAATGAATATGATCTCCCAGGGAGGAGAGGGAAGGCAGACATGGGGAAGAGACCTGAGGACATGACAGAACCTGTGGGAAAACCGACCTCTGGGAGGTGGACAGGGGAAGGGGAGACAGCAGAAGTCATTAGGGAGCAGAGAACTGCATCTGGGAAGCGGGAGGAGGGGAGAAGAAGGCTCCCAAAGGGAAAATGCAAGGGTAGCAGATGCCAGAGAGAGGCCAAGCCTGCAGAGAAGCCGAGGGCAGAAGAGAAGCCGTGGCTGTGGCAAGAGGGAGTCAGGGGGGCAGAAGCCAGGCCTTCATGGCTTAAGAAAGTGGTGGCAATGGGCCCCACACACTCTTTACAGAAACTTGGTTGAGAAAAAAAATGTGGGATGGTAGCTGGAGGAGAAAGCAGAGTTGAGGGCGGGTTGTCTTTTTTAGGACAGGAATTAGGTCAAGAGGAAGGAGTCTGGCAGAGGAAAGAACAGCGGGCTCGGGCTGGAGGAGGCGCCATCACGGAAGGGCCCCCGAGACGGTGGCAAAGGAGGAGTCAGGGAGGCCTCTCACCCTCACCCCGAATGGATGAGGAAAGGGTGGGTGATTTCCCAGAGAAGCCCGGGGCTGACGGGGGGAGGGGAGTGCAAGTCAGAAAGCCGGGACCTGCTTGGTCCGCAGGTCATTGGAGCAGCAGTAGAGAGAATCTGGCTGCCAGGAGGTTTGGGAACAGAGGGAAAAGGCTGGCCCACTCTTGTAGAAGCTGGCCTCCGAGAGGGGAGAGGATGCAGGAGTCGCGGAGGGATGCTGTGAGTTCCGGGAGGCTGAAAGGAAGGAGCTGGTGGTGACCAACTCTGAGCCGTCCCCTCGGGGCCAGAGAGAAGGACAGCAGGCTGAGCCTGGCTCCCTGTGATCACCCACAAGCCTCTCTCATAGCCTGGAGCTGCCTCTGAGTCTGTTTCTCTCCTGCCCTGGCCAGAAAGCTGAGGCTTAAGTGGGAGAAGATGGGGAATACCTTCCCCCGACACCCCAGCAATCCCAAAGGCCTGCAGAAAGCACCTCTCCCCTCCCCACTGGGGCTCTCCTCGTCCTGCAGCGCTGCTTGCCTGTGAGATGACGGGAAAATCACCCGGAAGCCCCCACTGCTGCTTGCTTTTTGTGTGAGGACAAGTGGGCAGGGATGTGGGCCTCGCCGGACGCCCATTCCCCACACCGGCCCACTCCTGAGGGAATGACCAGCAGCATTTGTCCTGCCTCTCACTTGGTCTCGGCTTCACTTCTAGCCAAGAAGCGTGAGACGTTGGGGCTGAGTGGAGAAATCGAGGGTCAGAAAGGAGAGGGTCCCTCTGACTGGACGCAGCAACTTTCCGAGCACACAGAGTCTGCAGAGGCTGGGAGCTCGGCCAGCAAGCCAGAATGGACCCGCCGGCACAAGCGTCCCCCTCATAAGGCAGCCTGTCTCAGTCTTCATGTGGTTTCAGTGGTTCACAACTCTCCTTTGATCTGAGGCAAGATTGTTTTGTTTTGTCTTGTTCGAATCAGGGTTTCACCCTGTTGCCCAGGCTCGCTGCAGCCTTGACCTCCTGGGCTCAGGTATCCTCCCACCTCAGTCTCCTGAGTAGTTGGCTGGGACTACAGGCACACACCGCCATGCTCAGCTAACTTTTACATTTTTTGTAGAGATGGAGTCTCACTCTGTTGCCCAGGCTGGTCTCAAACTTCTGGGTTCCAGCGGTCCTCCCACCGCAGCCTCCCAAAGTGCTGGGATTACAGGTGTGAGCCACTGCGCTCAACCCGAGATACGAATTTTCTCACTGTAACGTCCCTGTTTGATTCAAAGTCCACCCAGAGGCCCGTAGCTCACTGGTGTTCCTCCTGTCTTGTAACCAGCTGCAGAGATGTAACCTCAGCAGAGCTCACACTCTCTTTTCCTGCCGAGTTTTGGCCATGGTAGCAATGGCATTGGGTGTGTGGGTTCATACTTCTCAGAGCACATGCTTACTTACGTGGAAGCCCATTTTACAGGGGTAATTACTGGGGCACAGAGGGCCTTGTCTGGGGTCCCATGGTCAGCCAGGGACAATGTTGGGGGTCAGAGCATTTCTGAAGTCTCCCGATTGGTAACTCAGGACTCCCTTCCCCACCTCTCCCGTGTTTGAGCCATAAATAGAACCCAGGGTGGGCAGGGGAAGGCCCTCGGTGTGTTCCAGGGCCTTGCACCAGCCAGAGTTTCCAGTGGGTAGGGTCCATCCCCCCTCCCCCTCTTCCTCCCCACCCTTCACAGCTCCAACCCCTGAGGGAGCCCCTGGGCAGAACCCTCTGGGACCCAGCTGCTGCCAGAGTCTCCACGCCCCATCCCCACACAGTGAGCACTCACATGTGGCCCCCAGGCCGGTCCTCCCTGGTGAGCACTCCCTCCTTCTCCATCAGCATCTGCCGGAACGTCCCCACCTTCTGCCGGATCTCCTCCTCTGAATACCTGCAGTGTCACAGGAGGGTGAGGGCTGCTCTCCTGGCTTCGTTCCCTTTTTCCTGCCCCCAGCCCAGCGCAGCCCAGCGCCCACCGCGGAGTCCCAAGTGCCCACTCCAGCTTGGAATAGCCTGTCTGAGGTTACAGACCAAGCCGGGCTCTCAGTACTGAGGAGGCTCAAGGCCGGTCCACTGCACACCAGCCCAGCAGACCCACAAACGAAACGAATAAACAAAAAGAAGAACTTCCAGGGGTCAGGAGAGAGACCCGGGTGAGGCTGAGTCCCCCCTCTTCGTCTTCCTCCACCCCCAAGGCAGGCCTCCCTCCCACATCCAGACGGCACCCCATCTCGAGACATTTAGGGGAGGAGTGAGACTCCTGGCTTGGAGATATTCATGGCCTTTTCTGCCTTCCTGGCCTCACTGACGCATGATCCTCACAGCAGCCCTGGGAGGTCCTCAAAGCACCCCCACCTCTGCAAGAGCAAGGCTGCCAAGTGCCTTGCCTGAGGTCCCGATGGTCATTCCATTGATTACCTTTGGAGGCGGCTTGGGGTCGGGGTGGTTGAATCTGGGTCTTGAACAGAAGATCCCTGATGTCTCTACCGCCCCTCCCCTCCACCTGTCTTAGGCTAAGAACCAAAGTCAAGAGTTTTCTACTTCTCATCCCCGTTCCCACACCTGGGCTCAGTCACCATCCTCTCACTGCCCCATTGTGACAGCCACTGGCCCAGCTTCCCTGCCGCACTGGGGTTGCCTCCTCCAGGCTGTGTCCATACTGCCCTTGGAGGTATTTGCCCATGCAGCTCCTTGTGCCTGCCACATAGCAGGTGTCTAGTGGTTGTTACTGAATGAATCTTGGGGTCCCGGACCCCTCTCTCTGTCCTGTCTGGGCTGCAGGTCATTGTCCTGGACAGAAGACATGGTGGCAGAATAGGAATGGGGTGCTATCTCACCTCTGTCATCTGCTCCGCGCTCTGTCCCCATGGCAGGCACAAGGGGCTTGCCCACTCAACCGTCCATGAAAACGGCATGCAGTTCCCACTCAGAGATCACATTGTTTTTCTCCTTCCTTATCCCTACTCCTTCAATATACATTTGCAAGAGGGCAACTTGGCAGTTTTCTTCAAAAACCTTTAAAAAGCGAACACATCCTTGGACTCATAAATTAACTTCCAGGTTTCCCCTGTGGAAATCATCAGGGCCAAGCACGAAGATTTGACTCTTCGGACGTTTATAGCAGGATGGATAACCCTCCACCCTAGGTTTCATGCCAGTGTTTGCACTGCTGTAGCAACCTGCACCTCCCAGCTCCCGGCAGGTGGTTTTATGCTCTAGTAATGATCTGTTGGCTGGTCTGTGTCCTGCGCTAGCCTGGAGTCCCCTGAGGGCAGGGGCCTTGTCTATCGGGTTCCCAGCGCGGCCCCCGCACCTGGCATCACGCCTGCCTCATTGTGCCCTCCAAAAACTTGCGATAAGTGAGTGACTGGTGACGGAGAGGCACTGGAGAGCCAGAAGGCTGGATCTTCACTTTGGAAGATGGCCCTGGGAGCTGTGTGGCTGGGGAAGGGGGACCTGGAGGCAGGAAGCCGGCCTTGGGCTACAGTGGGGTTCAGGGGAGGAGGTAAAGTCAAGAGTGGGAGAGGGGTCTCGATGGAGGGGAAGAGATGGACGAAAGCCACCTAGGAGGGAGAGTAGCTGGGACTTGGGGGACTGACTGGGTAAGTCAGGGGGTTATCCAGTCAGTTCCTCAACACCACCTACTCCCCAACAGATGTCCCCTGACCCCCAGCTAGCTGAGCTTCTGGTTTAGGCTGCCGTGAGCCCACCATGTGGAGGGCTGGGTCCTGGCCTGGCAGGGGTGAGGGGTCTTTCCTTCCAAGCCCCCCATCCCCATGTGGCTCCGGTCACCCTGTGCTGATGCCGCTGACCCAGCTTCACCAAGCTCAGGCCCTGTCTGGCCTTAGACTCGGGCATTCGGCCTGGAGGTCCCTTGGCCAGACTTGCTCGTTGGGCAGTACAGAGCCCTCTGTCAGTTGGGCTGGCCCAGCACCCAGGGGTGGTGGCCGTCTAAGCAGCAGAGGCACAGCATGACACACCTTACCTTCTCCAGAAACCAGCTTGTCATTGTCACTGGTACAGAGACAAACCCAGCACAGGCCCGTCAACACTGCCCAGCCCCAGACTCACAGACCCCTGTGAGGGACACAGAGACTGGCTGGCCTGCCAGCATAGGCCCCTGGGTCAGGTGGGCTTAGGGAGGAGCTGGCCTAAGGGCGAGGCTGGGCCAGCTCCCCCACGGCTTGGGAGGGGCTTCAGGCCAGGGTCCAAGCCCCTGGGCTTGGGGGCCTTTGACACATGTGAAGCCTGGGAGGTGGCAGCAAAGCCCAGGGTTTTCTATGCAGGGCCAAGGGTCAGCTCCAAGCCATCAGGTCCAAGACCAGTTGAGCTACTCCAGCAGGGGTGCAGGGATGGGGGAGGGTCCCTCTATGCTGGGAGAGGCTGGGGACCCAGGGATGACATCTGGCCACCGGGCAAAGAGGTGTCAAGTGTGCCCACCACCTCTGAGCGACCCCTCCCCTCATCTCTCTCGGGGTCGCTGTTCTCAGGAGAGCCATGGGGGGGGAGTGATGAGGGGGAGAAGCAGAAGAGCTGGGCAGTCCCGATTCTGAGCGCTGACACCTCCCACTTCCCTGCCTTGTGAGTTTGGGCAAGATCAGACACTTCTTCCAGCCTCAGCTTCTACATCCATGGAATGGGAGTGTGACTGTTTTTTAAGGTTGTCAGGACTGAGGGAGGTGGCATTTATAGCGCTTTGTACAGTGCCCGGCATATACTACGTGCTCAGTAAGTAGTGGTGGCCGAGGCTTATTTGTCCCAGCGTGGCGGGCACAGAGGTCCAGTCTTCCCAGGCTCCCTGTCTTTCCCCACCTGGATCCCCTGCCAGGTGGGCATGGTGCCAGAGCTTCAGGAGTCACCTGGGCCTCTTCTCTCTCTGCCCTTCCAGGAGGCAGAGGCTGAGATGAAGAGGAGGCTGCCTCCCACTCCCTGGGGAGGTGGCAGAGCCTCCCAACTGAAGCCACGCAGGAGGCATGGCTGGCATGGCCAAAGCCTTAGACTCAAAGTTGAAGACTAGCCGGGCTCGGAGGCTCAGGCTGTCATCCCGCGCCTTGGGAGGCTGAGGGGAGTGGATTGCCTGAGCCCGCGGGTTCGAGACCCGCCTGGGCAACTTGGCGAGATCTCATCTCACAATAAATCAAAAACTAGCCGGGTGTGGTAGCGCGCGTCTGTAGTTCCAGCTACTCGGAAGGCTGAGGTAGAAGGATCGCCGGAGCCCAGCAGGTCAAGGCTGCGGTGGCCGGGAGCGGCCACTGCACTCCAGTCTGGGCGACAGAGTGAGACTCCAACTCAAAAAAAAAAAAAAGGCGAAGACTTGGGGGCAGTCGAGGGTAGGAAGGACAAGGACGTGTTCCAGTGCCCCTAGCCAGTCTGAGGTCCTCATTCTACTCTACGGGCCATGAGGGAAAGACATGTCAAATTCCTCATAGCTTTGGCAACTTCCTGGGTCACTCTCTGGGGCAGCGGTGGGGTGAAGGGTGTCATCCCTTAAGAGGCCCCAGGTGTGGGAAATGTTTCATTTTTGTCTGCTCGTGTCCAGACCCAGCGCTTCCTAGATAATCGCTTTCTGTATTATGGCTCCGAGGGAGCTGGTGGTCACATTCCCATTTTACAGATGAGCAAACAGAACATGGAGAGGAGAGGGCTCAAAGCTCTAAGCCTAGCTAGGGGCAGAGACACTCTCTGCCCCCTCACCTGTGTCCTCACAAGGAGTACAGCAAGGAGATGGGTAGAGTGTGTGTGTGGGGCGGGGGGGCGGTCCTGGGGGCCTGGATGGGAACATGACACCTCGAAGGCTGGGGATTGTGTCCTGCCCCCACAGTGATTGCAGGCTGCGTGCTGAGGCTGCTGGGGAAGGTGACTCCAAGTGCGCCATCAATCATCAGTGAATTCGCCGGCCATCCATCAATATTAGGGAAAAAGATTGCTTTTTAATGGGGCCAAAGAGTGTGTGTTCCTGTGACTGGTGGGAATATTTGTCAAATGCCTGAGAACCCGGTAAATAAACGCAAATGAACCAGTGTTTCTAGAAACGGATATTAATGACTCGATTTTATAAAAGAGCAAGGGTCCCTGGTGTTTACTGAGCACTTTGTGGGGACTGGCCGGGGGCTGGGCAGTCAGTCCTGTCTGTGCCTTGGGCTGAGGGCTCTCAGTGCAACTCCAGAAGACAGGTGTCTCCATTTTACAGGTGAGTAAACTGTGGCTTGTCCAAGGTCAGGCTAGGGCCGGAAGCCTAGATTCTTGGGTCTCAGAGTGGCTGTGCTTCCACTGACCAGACTCCTGCTGAGATGGGGAGGGTGGGGGATGATCACTTGGGAGCTGGCTCTGGGGGAGACTCCAGTCTAAGGACCACTCAAGTGAGGGCTTGGATGCTGGAAGGGGCCCCCCGACTGAACATCTGGAGACCTAGTGGGTGCTTCCCAAAGAGGCGGGGTCCTTGGTGCTGGGCGTCTAGCATCCGGGACATGGCAAACCGTCACCATCCTCTGCTTGGAGAGGGGGAGGGCTTCAGTGATGCAGAGACCATAGGAGTTCTGTGAAAGGATGAGGTTCTGAGACAGGGAGGCTTTCAGTGGAGAGGAAGGGTGAGCGCTTAGTGGGGGAGAGGGTCTCAGGAAGGGGATGGGTTCGGTGAGGGCTGGGACTCTGGGTGCAAGGGAGACAGGGAAGTGCCGAAGGCTGCCCCTGCCTGTCCCTGTCAACCCTTGTTCTCGGCTCACACTCCCCTCCCAACTCAGCAGGATTTGCAAGTTTAATTCCGGTCCTGGGGTTCCCTCCCTGCCCCTACTGGACCCTGCCCCTTGGGTCTTTTCTTGCACCTACAGCTCATCAACATGCCTCCATACCAGCGGGAAGCCTCCTTTTTGTCTGTCCTTAGCATTCTCCCATCCATCCATCCATCCACTTATCCTCTCGTCCATCCATTCATCCTTCCTTCTCTGCAGGGAGCCTTCTTCCCACTACGTGATCCCCAGTGGGAGGTGAGTACCAGGCCCGGGTGTCCTTTCTTCTCTCTACAAGCACCCCTGCCTGGCAGCCAACCAGCACTCTGATCCAGGCTCAGCCTTGACCCTGCCTTCCCAATGGCCATCAGCAAGTGACTGTCTCTGTCTGAGTCTTGGCGTCCTCCTGAGCTCTACAGAGACGAGGCCTATGTCTTGGGGAGCCCAGGAGGCCCAGCTGGACAGACAAAGGTGTGTCTTGCAAGGACTGTGTGCATAGGCTGTGTCTGACCCTGTGCGGCTCCAGGCTCCACCTCCTGCTCAGAGAGATTCTGATTTCTCAGCTCACTGACAGGGCCAATCTGATGGGCAGGTCCGGCTTCTGCCTCGATTCCCTCAGCAACAAGCCCACTAGTGTCAAAGCTCTCAGGGCATGTACCAAAGGGCGTCTTGGCACCCACCGGCTCTCTTTGGAGCTGCACACCCGGGGACACCTTCGTTCAATTCCCTTGCCTTTGGCTCTGTGTGTGAGGGCTGTCTTTTCTCTAGGAGACATGATGGGGTGGGGGGAGGGGGTTACCCTAAACCCTTACAAAGCCATTACTGACTAATGGGTGTACTGATCACCCCTCCTTCTCAGTCTGACAAACTCCTGTGCATCCTTCAGGGCCCATTCGAATGTCTTCCCCTGTGACGGACTTCCCTCTCCCTCTCAGAAACTCTCCCCCGAGCCTTGGCCTTCTTCTGTCTTGTCCATAACCATGATTCTAAACCTGTTGTGTGGCTGAGTGGGCTGTTAACATGCTCGTTTCCGTTCTGAGACGGCAGGGTGAGGCGTGGTCTTTGAGGACAGGAAAGGACTCCAGTCTGACTCTGGGGCCCAGCATGGTCCAGCGCAGTGCCTGATTGATTCTGAACCAGCCGGGGTGAAGCCTGAGCCTGTGGGTGTGGCAGCTGTGATTCCTTTGCGGAAACCACAGGCAGCCCTCACTCACCGTGAGGGCCCATTACGCTTTCTCGCCTGGCTGCGGTACTGGCTTGGCAGCTAGATCTTCGCATTTTATTTTATTTCTTCATTATTATTATTATTTTGAGTTGGAGTCTCACTCTGTGCCCAGACTGGAGTGCAGTGGCCGCTCCCGGCCACCGGCAGCCTCGCTGGCTGGGCTCCGGCAATCCTTCCGCCTCAGCCTTCCGAGTAGCCGGAATTACAGGCATGCGCTACCATGCCCGGCTGATTTTTTGATTTATTGTAGAGATGAGGTCTCGCCAAGTTGCCCAGGCGGGTCTCGAACCCGCGGGCTCAGGCAATCCATTCACCTCAGCCTCCCAAAGCATGGGATTACAGGCTGAGCCACTGAGCCCAGTTTCAGTTGTGTCTTCTACTGAGCACCTATGGTATGCTTATAGTGACCCGTCTTCTACCTATATCACACTGCGTGTTTTCCAAAGGGCTTTCATGGAGAGGGGATGGATATGATTGTCCCCAGTTGGCATCTGAAGAACGGAGGCCAGAAAAGTTTAGCAACTTGCTCCAAGATGCCAGGGCAGCAGAGTCAAGACCAGAACTCATGTCTCACCCCTCCCATCCCAGATCCCTGCCTCACCCCACGAGAGACACAGATAGTAAACAAAGAAAATGCAAAAACCACTCAGAGAGCCACACTCAGGTAACCACGTTTAGCCAGCCAGGGTCAGGGAACACCCAAGTTCATGGAAATGAGTATAAGGCAGCAGCCAGACTGAAGGCATGGGGCAGTTTCTTGGCAACATGACCACCACTAATCACAGTGTGGGACTGGCTAGCAGAACTGTCACTCAGACAACAAGGGCCCTGCTCTGGAGACTGGAGTGGAAACAAAATAACAATACGTGGTTCTGTCCCTGGGAATAAAACTCCCTGGTCCAGCACCTTGTTCTCACCATAGATCACTTGCCTATCCTTTTCATATGACACAGAAAAAAGGGCAAAGGGCTTGGGGTCAAAAG
This sequence comes from Tarsius wallacei, assembly GCA_963574415.1. Taxonomy (NCBI): domain Eukaryota; kingdom Metazoa; phylum Chordata; class Mammalia; order Primates; family Tarsiidae; genus Tarsius; species Tarsius wallacei. The sequence continues at coordinate 4,856 of CAUYQG010031821.1, read as the reverse complement.
TGTTGGGTTCAGGCCCAGTTCCTCCCATTCCCCAGCTGTGTGACCTCAGGCAAGTCAATTTGCTTCTCTGAGTTCCAGCAACTCCTTCACAAAATGGTGAAAAGGGAAAACCCTGCTCAAATTCTTTATCCCTGTGTGAGGATTAAGTGAGCCAATATTTGTGAGTGTTCAACAGTCCTAGCTGTCACCTACTTGTTCTGTAACCGGGGCCAAATCCCTTTGCCTTTCTCTGCCTCAGTTTTCTCATCTAGAAAATGGGGATGATAACAGCACCTACCCTCTCAAGGGTTATTGTAAGGACTGAATGAGTCAGTATATCCAAAGTGCTTAAAACAGTGCCGGGCTCGATGGCTCAGCCTGTAATTCCAGCACTTTGGGAGGCCAAGACGAGAGGATTGCCTGAGCCCGTGGGTTCGATACCAACCCGGGCAACTTGGCAAGACCTTGTCTCTACAATAAATCAAAAATTAGCCGGGCATGGTAGTGCATGCCCGTAGTTCTGGTTACTTGGAAGGCTGAAGCGGAAGGATCACCAGAGTCCAGCCGGTCGATGCTGGGGTAGCCATGAGCGTTCCAATCTGGGTGACAGAGTGAGACTCCCACTCAGAAAAAAAAAAGTATAAACTATAGCCCCTGCCCTCAGTGATAACAATAGTAGTAGTAATAGTAATAATAATAAAAATAATAATGGCAAACATGTATTATGCCATTATGAGCCAGGGTCTATGGACAGGGGATTTTTTTGCTAAGGTTGGCATTTCCCAAGGAGTATTTCCCAGAATGTGAATAAATAGACACCAAGATGTAGTCCATCCTCAAATCGTTTCAGGAAACATTGGGCAAAGCCATGTTTAAGTGTTTTCCTGTAGGACATGCCAGAGACTGTAATACCCATGGGAATCTCACAGAAGGAAGCAATGAGTGCGTCCCCCAAACTCCCGTGACTTAGAACTAAGTCCTGTGTTAGGTAGAAACCCTTTTGGGAAACACTGGCCCAGGTCTATCACATTGCTTCCCTTTCTGCTGGGTCAGTGCCAGGCAGGGGAGTGGAGGAAGAGGACAGTTCCAGCCCTGCTGCTACTTCCTATGGGACTTAGAAAAGTCCCTTTTCTGCCCCTTTCCCCCTCCCCTTTTTTTCGAGAGATGGAGTCTTGCGCTGTTGCCCAGGCTGTTCTGGAACTCTTGGCCTCAAGTGATCCCCCCACCTCAGATTCCCAAAGTGCTAGGATCACAGGCATGAAGCACCATGCTCAGCCCCACTTTTCTTCTCTGGATCTCAGTTTGCCTACTTCCAAAGAAGTCTGGATGTTCTGGAAGTTTCTTTCCATTCTAATAATCTGGACAGCAGTTTCCAATGTTGCCTATCTCTGTGGCAAAAGGATGAGAGCTGATCGCAGGAGTGAGGTGGGAAAGGCTGGGCAGGTTGATAGGACTGCCTGGTTGTCCCAGTGACAGTCACAGATCAGGGAGGTTTGCCAGTTCCCACAGCACTTGGATGTCTGTGTCTGTCTGAGACACATGGTGAGAAGAAGAAGCTTCACACAAACGGGACTGGCCTAATTACCTAATGTGGGTAAAGTGCATAGCGATCACCAGATAAAAACAAGGAAAAGTCAGGCTGGGCTCACTTTGCATGGGTAATATCACCTGGTGTGTTTTTGGCAAACCCCGGGGTAACAGGGCTCCCAGGGAGCCCCTCACTTGGGAAGAGCAGGAAACGTTACAGCACGTCTGCCACTCGCTTACAAAACACCCTGCAAAAATAATCCCCGCATTTTGGGAGGTTGAGGTGGGAGGAGTTCGAGACCAGTCCGGGCAGTGTAGGAAGAGCCCATCTCTACAAAAAATTTTAAAAAATTAGCCAAGCATGGTGGCTCACGCCTGTCGTCCCAGCTACTCGAGAGGCTGAGGTGAGAAGATCACTTCAGCCCAGTAGTTTGAGGCTGCAGTGAGCTCTGATTGCGCCACTGCACTCCAGCCTGGGCAGCAGAGCGAGACTGTCAAGGAATAAACTCTAGGCCTCTTGCCCTGGCCAAAACCCCCTTTCCTTCATGTGCCCCAGATCCTGTCCACCCCTGACTCCCCCACCCCGCTGCCCACTCCTGGCTGTGCCATGTGCAGGCCCCAAACACATGGAAACTCCTCCCAGCCTTGGGACCCTCGGACACAGCATTCCCACTGCATACCCCCAATTCCCCTACACCACACTTCAGCCCTTCTTGGAGGGACCTCCCTTGGTGGCCTTGGCTGAGGCCATCCACGTGAAGCAGCCTAGCCCATGATCTCCGATTCCTTGTGCTCACTGCCTCTGCCCCATGCCTCCATGACCACGTGTAAGCTCCATGAGGCTGGAACTCATGGCTGTGCTGTTCATCTTAGCATCTCTCCGTAGGCACGTGTGTTCAGCAAAAACTGTGTGGCCTCTGACAAGCGGTCTCCCCTCTCTGGGCCTCCATATGTCCACATGTGAAATGAAGAGGTTAAGTGAGGCCCTTGGCACTCTGTTGGCAGCTCTATGACTAACATCTGGGCCTCAGGCCCGGGAGCGGCCGAATGTTGCATCGCCACACAGTGCTGCACACGGTGCACTGATTTAATCAGGCAGCAAACGCCCTGTCATTTAGTGTTCTGCTGTCCCTCCGCCTGGTCCCTGGCTCAGGACCATGCTGTCAGATTTCCAGGGTGATCCAGGCACAGCCACCTGTTCTCCAAGCTCGCTGCTCCCGGTGTCCTGACAGGAGGATGTGGGTGAGCCAGGTGGGCTGGGAAGCATGCTCGATCTGGAAGCCCAGGGCCCGGAGGACTTGTCACTGTCCTGAACTGAAAGGCCAGAATCTTCACTAAATTCTATCACTTCGGGGTTAGAAGGGAGCTTCCAGGATGTTTGGCTCTGCCCTCTGCCTTTAACCTTACTGTCCTCTATTTTTTTCTAAATTAAATTCAATGTTTAAATTTTGTATTATCTTGTTAATGTTTTTGAGACAGGGCATCACTCTGTCACCCAGGCAGTATACAGTGGTATAATCATAGCTCACTGTAGCCTTAACCTCCTGGGCTCAAGCAATCCTCCTATCTAAGCCCCCCAAGTAGCTGGGACTACAAGCATGCATCACCACACTCGGCTAATTAAAAAAAAAAATTTGTAAAGACGGGGTGGGGTGCCGTTCTATGTTGCTCAGGCTGGTCTTGAACTTCTGGCCTCAAGCCATCCTTCCTCCTCAGCCTCTCAAAGTACTGGGATTCTAAAGATTCCTCCACCTTGATTCCACTTGAAGTGCTCAGAATAGGGGCCTCACCGCCTTTCTGGGCTGCTCATCATGCCAGTGAACGGCTTTGTTTAGAAAGTTCTTTAATCAGCAGATTAAATGGTATAATGTGAGGCAGTGTAGCTCAGAGGTGCAGGGCCTGGGCTTCCAGCCAGGCTGCCTGGGTGGAATTCCAGGCCTGCAACCTCATTGCTGTGTGAGCTTGAGCCAGCCATACAACCTCTCTGTGCCTTTGCTTCCTCCTCTTTAAAGCAGGGAGTCTCCTCACTGGGCTGTTGGGAAGACCACATGTGTTTATTGGAGCCTCTTGGACTGAGTTGGTTGGCTGGTTTGCAAAAGAGACAGTGGATCCCAGCCCCACGAACACAAGGCCCGAAGATCAAGCAGTGACTCGCTGCGGCCTGGGAGAACACTGACTTTATCTTTCCGAGGCTCCAGGTTCTCATTTGAAAAAAGGGAGACACTGTTTCCTGTCCTGCTTCCTGGCATGGAACCTATGTAGCCAGGCACATAGTGGCTCATGGCTATAATTTTGGTACTTTTGGAGACTGAGGCGGGAGGATCACTTGAGACCAGGAGTTGTTTGAGACCAGCCTGGGCAACATAGAGAGACCTCCTCTCTACAAAAAAATCTGAAAAATGTCTTTATAGAATTGATGTGCAGATCAAATGAAAAATGGACAAGAAGGATTTAAAAAGTGAAAAACAGGCCGGGCATGGTGGCTCATGCCGGTAATCCTAGCAATTTAGAAGGACAAGGTGGGAGGATCACTTGAGCCCAGGAGTTCAAGACCAGCCTGAGCAACATAATGAAACTGTATCTATACAAAAAATAAACTAGCCGGACATGATGGTATGCCTGTGATTCCAGCTACTCTGGAGGCTGAGGTGGGAGGATCACTTGTGCTCAGGAGTTGGAGTGTGCATTAAGCTATGATCATGCCACTGCACTCCAGTCTGGGTGACAGAGCAAGATATTGTTTCTTTAAAAAAAAAAAAAAAAAAAGTAGGACGGGCATGGTGGCTCAAGTCTGTAATCTCAGCACTTTGGAAGGCCAAGGTGAAAGGATTGCCTGAGCCCAGGGGTTCAAGACCAGCCCTGGTAACTTGGTGAGACCGCATCTCTACAATATACCAAAAAAAATTTAGCCAGACATGGTAGCGCATGCCTGTAGTTCTGGCTACTTGGAAGGCTGAGGCGGAAAGATCGCCTGAGCCCAGCAGGTCAACGCTGGGGTGACCATGAGCGTGCCACTGCACTCCAACCTGGGTGGCGACAGAGTGAGACTCTTACTCAAAAAAAAAAAGCAAATAATGCTATATAAACATGAGGGATCCATTTTTTTTTTTTTTTTTTTTGAGGCAAAGTCTCACTCTGTCACCCAGACTGGAGTATAGTAGCAAGATCACGGCTCACCATAGCCTCAAACTCCTGGGCTCAAGGGATCTTCCCACCTCAGCCTCCCAAGTAGCTAGACGACAGGTGCATGCCACCATACCCAGCTAATTTTTTAAAACGTTTTGTAGAGACATGTCTTCCTATATTGCCCAGGCTGGTCTTGAACTCCTGGGCTCAATTGATCCTCTGTC
>CAUYQG010031820.1:0-42689 GCA_963574415.1 Tarsius wallacei | reverse complement strand
CCACGCCCGGCTAATTTTTTTTTTGATTTATTGTAGAGATGAGGTTTCGCCTGCCCAGGCGGGTCTCGAACCCGCGGGCTCAGGCAATCCACTCACCTCAGCCTCCCAAGGCGTGGGATTACAGGCTGAGCCACCGAGCCCGGCGTGACTCCATTTCTTCATCTCTCCAAACTCCATCACTTCTCTTCTTTGCAGTGTAAATTTTCATGTAAATTTTGAAGATCCAATTTATGACTTAAGATTCCTTGAAGTCTTTCTTGGTTTCCCTAAAAGAAAGTAATCTCCTTCTCTTCTAAATTATTAATACATTTGCCCTGTGGCTCTCTTATAATATAATACATCTAATATAACAATGGGGTCATTTAAACTACAAGTCTCTGAAAGATATTTTTCCCATGTTGATAACCCACATGGAATCTTAGAAAATATAACAATAAATAGTTTTGGACTGAGTAAACAGAAAATTTAGGTGTGGAATCTAAGCATAAAGACCTGTTATTATTCAGATCTCAGTTCAATTCATTCATTTATTCATTTAACAAATGTGTGTTGTGTCCCTACCAACAATAGGCCCTGCTTAAGTCAGCATCTTTGGAAGTGCACGTACAGATACATATTTGTAGATTATGCTCCTCACACAATTTTTGGGTTCCACCAAAACTTGGGAATCATTGGTTTAAGAGAAGCCATAAATTAACAGGCCATTACAATACAGGTGATAAAAAGGGCAATTTGCATTGCATGGACAAATCCAAGTAGCCAGACATCTGGAAAGTGCCTATTGATCCCATTGTAAGTCTACCTTTGCCAGTGCATTTAGCACTATTCTTGGATGGATAGATTGAGGCAGGCACATGGATGCTGATTGCTCTTCTGATTGTGTGTTGAAAGTGCTGAAGAAGGCCACACAGCCTGCAGAATTGTCAGACTTCTGATGTTCTCACTTCCAACCTTATGACAAGATTTACTATACACTTTTTCCCTTTCCTCCCTTCCTCCCTTCCTCTCTTTATTTCTACATCCCAAGATGTCACTGTTGAAAATTAAGCAGGAAACAGACCAGTCACAGGATTTTCTGGGCATTGTAACTCATATTAGAAAACTGGAATCAGTCCAACTGTGACTTTTTACTTACTTGTTTCAGACCTGACTTACTGTGTCCTCTGCTAAAGTGTCCTTCATCACATTTCTTGGACCCTTATACTCTTGGTGAATGGCACCCTCTATGACTCTTCCTGTTTTGTGTTATGCCACAGGTTATGCTCCCTTCATATTTGGGTGATGTAACTTAGAGTATAAGATGAAAGGAAATTTTGTGGTTTATAACGAAGCTCTTTGCAAGGCTCTATGTATTAAATACACACAGGCAATTTTTCAATAATGCCACCAATTCTGATATTAATTTTGTTTAAGAAGTTGTGAACTGGGGATGCTGACAAGATGACAACTAGACAGGTCGGACTGTGAGAGTCTCCACAAAAGCAAGTGTCTATAAAGACTGTCTGCATGAGTAGGCATGTGCTGGTGGGAAAGTGAAAGTCTGTCTGACTTCTGAAGGTGACTTTAAGACCACACCACCCTGAGATTGGAGCTGCGGGTGCGCAAGATCATCTGCTGTTCACAAAACTCTGCTGAGAAAAGGCTGCCGAATCCAGCTGATTCTCATTGCCAGGCACCTGGCCCACACCATCACCTGTTTTAGCAAATCAGCTGGAGCCCCGGGTCCGATCAGTAGAGAAAGAAGATCCAGGAGAGTAGAGAGGAACCTCGTGCCCAGTGAAGAAACGCCAACCACAGTCATTTTCTCTGTCCCAGGACCAGGCAGAGAGCTGCAATGCCCCACCCAGCTCCACCCAGCTCCTCCCAGCCTCCAACTTGGGACCTAAGGTAATCTCATCAAACTGGGGAGACAGAAACCCCTCCCTCATGCTGGATCAGACACATACAGGTCAGATCTGAGTGGCAGACTTGACAGGCAGCAAGCCAAGTGAGTCCAGATCTGATCCACCCTTCTTTCACAGTAGGCCTGGGACATCTGACCCAAGCTGTGAGCAACCCTGTCAGGCTGTGCTGAGAGCAACCCTATCAGTCTGTGCTGAGAGCTAGAGATCAGAGCTGAAAGGATGTTGGACTTACAGGAATGATATCAGAGCAAGTTTGGTTTCTTGTTTTTATTTTTTATTGTTATTTTTTGTCTGTTTGTTTTGCTCATTTTTGTTTGTTTTTGTTTTTTTCTCTCTTTCTGTTTTTGATAATGCTTTCTTTAGTTTGTTTCTGTTATTTCACTGATTTTTTTTTCTCTAGACTTCATGTTTGTGTATGGGAAGAGTACATCAATAGGGAAGTTTTTGTTGGTTTGTGTGTTTGTATGATTGTCTGAATGTTTTAGTTTTTTTTACTCTTTTCTATCTTTGTGCCTTTTTTCATTTGTTAGTTCGTATGTCTGTCTGTTTTCCCTCTTACTCTTTTCTCTCTTCACCTTCCTCTTTCCCCCCTCCTTCCTTTTTCCATTCTTTTCTTTTTTCTTACCTCATTTTGCTTTCAGGGAGCAAACAGATACCCCCACTGCATGGACAGATTGTAAGGCAGGGGGAAGTGGTTTCCAGGGTGCCCATACACCTGACAGTGGATACTGGGATCTACAGGTAGATTTTGAATCACAGTTCCCCCCTAATTAAATCTCAAAACTGCAAAAAGTAGAGCTCCTAGCCCACAGTCCAGCTTCAGAATTAAACAAAGCCAGAGGATCCACATAAGGAAGAATAAGAGATTGAAAAAAGAGAAGTAAAAGCAACCTCACCATCCCTGAAAAACAGAATTAAAGGGGGTGGGGAGTGGGGGCAGGGTGGAAGAAAATCTACACAAGTGAAGAAAAGCCAAAAGAAGAATATGGGTCTCACATAAACCCCTGGAAGGTCAGACACAGAAAATAGACTTTGGAACGCAAACAATGAAGAGTCCCTAGAATGACTGGTCTCTAACTACAAACTCAGATATCAAGACATTAATAGAGAGAATAAGTAGAATTGAGGAGACACAAGAGGAAAATATGAAGGAGTTGATAATTGAGATAACAGCAGTAAAGAATCCTGTGAATGAAATAAACAAACTGATAAGCATGGAAAGCAGAATTAGCCAAGCAGAAGAAAGGATCTCAGAGTTTGAGGACCAAAATGTAGAACTAACCCAAACTGTCAAAAACATAGAAAAGAAGCTTTAAAAGACAGAACAAAACCTTCAAGAGTTGAGTGATTATTTCAAGAGACCACACCTAAGAGTAATTGGAATTCCTGAGGCAGAAGGAGAGACAGAGACCACCCTGGAACAAACATTTCATGAAATTATTCAAGAAGACTTCCTTCATCTCATCATTTTCCCTCATTTCAAACACAAGAGATTCAGAAAACCCCCGCAAGACAAGAAATGAGAAGACCAACTCCTAGACACATAGTAATTTGCCTAAACAAAGTAAGTATAAAAGAAAAAATCCTAAAGGCAGCAAGGAAAAAAAGTCAGACTACCTACCGGGGAAGACCAATTAGAATAGTAGCAGAATTATCTACAGAAATATTTCAGGCTAGGAGAGCTTGGAGCCCAATCTTCAAAGTTCTCAAAGATAAACAATTTCAACCAAGAATAAGCTACCCAGCTAAGCTAAGCTTCATCAATGAGTGAGAATTAAATCTTTCCCAGAATTCAATCCCTAAGAACTTATGCTGCCTCTAGACCAGCTCTACAAGAAATACTTAAGAAAGCATTAAACACAGAAGAAAGGGGAAAAAGAATGACAATAATCTTCACACGAGTGCAGGAAAAAGATTGAAAGCACACATGAGTCAACCCAAAAATCAAAAGAAAGACAATAAGCAAACAGGAACAGCAACAACTCTGTAAGAACCTCATGACAAGAATAAACTCTCACATTTCAATAATTAACCTGAATGTGAAAGGACTAAATGCACCACTGAAAAGACATAGGATGGCAAAATGGATAAAATATCATGAGGCAACAATATATTGTCTCCAAGAGACTCATCTCACCAGAAAGGACACTCACAGACTCAAAGTAAGAGGATGGGAAGCTAAACTTCAGGCAAACGGAACACAAAAGAAAGCAGGAGTTGCAATCTTATATCAGACAAAATAGCCTTTAAGCTATGAAAAATTTAAAAAGATACAGAAGGTCACTATATAATGATAAAAGGTTCAATCCATCAACAAAAAATATTCATCTTAAACATATATGCACCCACACAGGAGCACCAACTTTCATAAAGAAACTTCTAGGCAAACTTTAAAAAGATATTGACTCGAACACAATCATAGTGGACTATAATACTCCACTCACAACCCTAGACAGATCATCAAGACAAAAAATCAGCAAGGAGATCCAAACCTCAATGTGATTCTTGACCAAATGGACTTAATTGATATCTACAGAGCACTCCATGCAATGACCACAGAATATGCATTCTACTCATCACCACATGGAATATACTCTAAGATTGACTATATCCTTGGCCATAAATGAAGCATAAACAAATTTCATAAGATTGAAATTTTGTCATGCACCATCCCAGACCACAGTGGAATAAAAATAAATATCAACACCCACAAAGTTCCCCCAAAACCCACAAAGACAGACACTAAACAGCATGATGCTAAGCAACTCCTGAGTCAACATGGAAATCAAAATAGAGATTAAAAGATACCCAGAAACAAATAAAAATTTAAAAACATCTTACCAAAACCTCTGTGATGCCATGAAAGCAGTAGTAAGAGGGGAATTCATATCTCTACAAACTCACAAGAAGAAAATGGGAAGATCACAAGTTAACAGCCTAACAAGTCACCTAAGGAACCTTGAAAAGCAAAATGGGAAGATCACAAGTTAACAGCCTAACAAGTCACCTAAGGAACCTTGAAAAGCAATACCACAAAAACCCTAATTTCAGCTGAAGAATCCAGATCACCAAAATAAAAACCCAAATCCAGGACATAGAAGACAAAAAGATAATGCAAAAAATCAATGAAACAGAAAGCTGGTTCTTTGAAAGGATAAACAAGATTGATGGTCTCCTAGCTAGACTGACCAAGAAAAAGAAGGAAAAGCTCAAATAAACACAATCAGAAACACAAAAGATGAAGTCCCAACTGACCCTGAAGAAATACAAAGATTATCAGAGACTACTATGTACACTTGTATGGAAACAAACTTGAAAACCTAAAGGAAATGGAGGACTTTCTGACATCATATAAACTCCTCAGGTTAAAACAAGATGAAATCAAGACCCTAAATAGGCCAATAAAAATCCAGGAAATTGACTATGTCATAAGAAAACTACCTATAAAAAAAGCCCTGAATCAGATGACTTTCCAGCAGAATTCAACAAAACATACAAGGAGGATCTGATACCAATCCTAGTGAAAGTATTCCAGGTGATTGAGAAAGATGGAACTCTCCCACTAATCATTTTATGAAGCTAACATCGCATTGATATCCAAGACAGGTAACGATCCAACAAAGAAAGAACTATAGGCCAATATTCTTGATGAACATAGATGCTAAAATTCTCAACAAGATTCTAGCAAACTGGATTCAACAACACATATAAAAAAATCATCCACCATGACCAGGTAGGCTTCATCACCAGGATGCAAGGCTGGTTCAACATTTGTAAAACCATAAACATAATTAAATACATCAACAGATGTAAAAACAAAAACCACATGATTATATCATTAGATGCAGAAAAAGCATTTGATAAAATCAAACACCACTTCTTGATAAAAACCATCAAACATCTAGGCATAGGTGGAACATACCTCAAAATAGTAAGAGCCATCTATGAGAAACCCACAGCCAGCACACTGCTAAACAGACAGAAATTTGAACCATTTTTCCTGAAAACTGGAACAAGACAAGGATGCCCACTCTCACCCCTCCTGTTCAACATAGTTTTGGAAGTCCTTGCTAGAGCAATCAGAGAAGAGAAGGCGATCAGGGGTATCCAAATAGGAAATCAAGTTATCCTTCTTTGTTGACAACATGATTCTATGCACAAAAACTCAAGAGAATATCAAAAACCTTCTTGCACTGATAAAGGACTTTGGCAAAGTCTCAGGGTATAAAATAAATGTTCAAAAGACAATCGCATTTCTATACACCAGTAATAAACAAACAGAAATCCAAATAAAAAGCACAATTCCATTCACATTGTAAAGGAAGACCTTTACAATGAAAACTACAAAACGCTGCTGAAAGAAATCAAAGATGACACAAACAAGTGGGAAAATATTCCATACTCATGGATTGGAAGAATCAATATTGTTATGATGTCCTTTCTACCCAATCCACAGATTTAACGCAATACCCATCAAATTACCAGCAACATTCTTCTCAAACCTAGAAACAACAATACAGAAATTCATATGGAGACATAAATGACCACAAATAGCAAGAATCCTCAGCAAGAAAAACAAAGCAGGAGGTATCACACTGCCAGACTTTAAACTTTATTATAAAGCTACAATAATCAAAACAGCCTGGTATTCGTACAAGAACAGGCATATAGACTAATGGAATAGAATTGAGATTCCAGAAGCAAAACCTCAATTTCTCAACTAACTCATCTTTGACAATGCCTCCACTACTAACCACTGGGGAGAGGAGATCCTATTCAGTAAATGGTGCTGGGAAAACTGGCTGACCACATGTAGAAGATTGAAACAGGACCCCTACCTATCCCCATACACAAAAACCAACTCTAAATGGATCAGAAACCTTAATGTAAAACCTCAAACTATAAGAACCTTAGAAAATGCAGGAGACACCCTTATGGAAATTGGAACTGCCAATCAATTCATGATCAAAACCCAAGTGCCCATGCCGTAAGAGATAAGATAGACAAGTGGGACGTCATCAAACTGACAAGCTTTTTCAAAGCCAAATAAACCATCAAGAAAGCAGGAAGACAGCTCATAGACTGGGAAAAAATATTTGCTAGCTCTATGTCTGACAAGAGCCTAACATCTAGGATATACAAGGAACTCAAACATGCTGAAAAGAAAAAAACAAACAGCCCCATTACAAAGTGGGCAAAAGATATAACTAGTCAGTTCTCAAAAGAAGACATATGAGCAGCCAACAGATACATGAAAAGACATTCAGCCTCACTAGTCATCAAAGAAATGCAAATTAAAGCAATACTGAGATATCACCTAACTCCAGTCTGAATGGCCATCATCAATAACAAAAATAACAGATGCTGTAGAGAGGATATGATGACAAGGGAACACTTCTACACTGTCAGTGGGAATGTGAACTAGTACAGCCTCTGTGGATAACTGTGGCAATTCCTAAAAGTTCTAAAAATCGACCTTCCATATGACTCCAGCCATCCCCCTACTGGGAATACACCTGGAAGAACTCAAACCACTCTATAAAAAAGATACCTGCACATGTATGTTTATCGCAGCATTGTTCACAATAGCAAGAACATGGAACCAACAGTGCTGCCCATCAAAAGAGGGCTGGATAAAAAAAAATCGGTACATATACACAATGGAATATTACACAGCCATAAAGAAGAACAAAAATCATGAATTTTGCCGCAACCTGGATGGACTTAGAGTCTATAATACTGAGTGATTTTTCACGGAAACAAAGAACTGAGCATCACATGTTCTCACTCATAAGTGAACCTTGAAAAACTATCATAATACGATAAGAAAAGGATTAATAGTACATGCACACAAATATGTACATACACTTTGCTACACATTATTACAAGTAGTACTAAAAAGTCTGAATAAATTCAGTGGATTTCACCAATGTCAATACCCTGGTTATGATATTGTACTATAATTTTGTAAGATGTTACTATTGAGAGGAACTAGGTAAAGGATACACAGTATTTTTCAGTATTATTTTTTACAATGGAAGGTAAATCTACAACTAACTAAAAATAAGACAGTTAATTAAAAAATATATTACAGATGAGGAACAAGTTTCAAAACAGAATTAACTACATAGAAATAGACAATTTAGAAGCATCTGGCTATTTGTATTAATAATTTCTTCACATTCAATGTAGAAAATATTAAGTCATAGAGTTCATAACTTCTTTTTTTTTGACTTCTAAGATTTTTATTTTAAAATTGTGGGGTACAATTCAGGGTTAGGTATACAAATATTCATCGTGCAGGTACCCTTTTTGATGAGGTGAACTCCCCCTTCCCCAGGCAGATTCCCATGACTGCCAATCCCATCTCCCTGCCTCCCCACCCCCAATCGCAGTACATTGTTCTTGGCAATATTTTCTTGGCTATGACTCCAAAAACATAGGCAACAAAAGCAAAAATAGACAAATGGGATTATATCAAACTAGAAAGATGCTGGTTATGGGTTACAAAGTTTGTTTTGTTTTTTTTGAGTTGGAGTCTCACTCAGTCGCCCAGACTGGAGTGCAGTGGCCGCTCCCGGCCACCGCAGCCTCGACCTGCTGGGCTCCAGCAATCCTTCCGCCTCAGCCTTCCAAGTAGCTGGAACTACAGGCGCGCGCTACCACGCCCGGCTAATTTTTTGATTTATTGTAGAGATGAGGTCTCGCTTGCCCAGGCGGGTCCTCAAACCTGCGGGCTCAGGCAATCCACTAACCTCAGCCTCCCAAAGGCGCAGGATTACAGGCTGAGCCACCGAGCCCGGCGGGTTACAAAATTTTAATTAGACAGCAGGAATAAGTTTTAGGGATTTTTCGTACAACATGGCATCTAAAGTTAATAATAATATGTTGCATATTTCAAAATTACTGAAATAATAGATTTAAATGTTCTTACTACAAAGAAATTATAAGTATGTGAGATGATGGATATACTAGCTAGCTGGTTTAATAATTCCATAGTGTATACATATATCAAAACAACCCATTGTAACCCCAAAAATATATGTAATTATTATTTGTCAGTTTTTAAAACCATTGCTGGAATTTTGATAGAAACTGCTTGAAACCTTTAGATTATTTGGGGATAAATGACATCCTTATTAGGTTGAGTCATAAAAATTCATGAACATTTTATTTTTTTTTACTTGTTTCCTCTTTTTTTTGTAATTTTCAGCATACAAAGTCTGACAATTGAGTTTGTAAACTTGCCATTGTGCACTTACATTGGCAGCATTGTACAAACAACTCGATAAGTTTTCATAACCTTGGTGTATCAGTGTCTTACAGCTGTTTGTGTCAATGTGATGTCTTGCTAAGTGGCATTCATTATTGCTGTTGCATGTTTTTGTGTGCCATCATGAGAATGTCGCAGCTTGAATTAGAGCAACAAACAAATATTAAATTTCTTGTTAAACTTGGCAAGAGTGGAAGTGAAATCAGGGACATGTTACTCCAAATTTATGGGGTTAATGCCATGAAGATAATGGTAGTGTGCAAATGGATTAAATGGTTTTCTGATGGGAGAGAAAGTGTCACTCATGAAGAGTGGTCAGGATGGCCAATAATGAGCAGAAATGATGAAAACATTGCAAAAAGTTGTCAAACTGTATGTCAAAATTGTTGGCTGACTGTGAGAAGCATGGCAGACCAAATAACCATCAACAGAGAAACAGGAAAATCTTAACTGAAAATCTTGGCATGAAAAAGGTGTGTGTAAAAATGGTCTTGAAAGAGCTCTTGCATCATGACAATATACAAGCTCACACAGCACTGTCTGTGAGGGAGTTTTTAGTCAGTAAACAAATAACTATATTGGAACACCTCCCTGCTCACCTGATCTGGCCCCCAATGACTTTTTTCTTTACCTGAAGATAAAGAAAATATTGCAAGGAAGACATTTTGATGACATTCACGACATTCAGGGTAGTATGATGACATTCAGGACATTCAGGGTAATATGATGACAGCTCTGATGGCCATACCAGAGAAAGAGCTCCAAAACTGCTTTGATAGGTGGACTATGTGCTGGCATTGGTGCATAGCTTCCCAAAGGGAATACTCTGAAGGCAATCGTAGTGATATTCAGCAATGAGGATTGTAGTAGCACTTTTTCTAGGATGAGTTTGCAAATCTAGTATCACATCTTTTACTTGTTCTGTATGTTTTATTAACTTTATATTTAAGATCTTAAGTTTTAGTAATGATTGCAAACAGTATTATGTTTATAATTTCTGTTTCTAAGTATTCATTTCTAGTATGCAGAAATAAAATTATTTTTGTGTATTTATCTAGTGTCCTGTGATCTTGGTGAAGTCATTTATAAACTCTAGATAAGTTTTTTTGATTATTTCTGATATTTTATGCAAATAATCATTTCATGTACAAATAGAAATGGATTTATTTCTTTCTTTCCAATCTGTGTGCTTTCATACATTTTATTACTTTATTGCAATAAGTAGGCTAGAAATTTTACCACTAGTAAGAGCAAGAGGCCTGGCTCAGTGGCTCAGTCTGTAATCCCAGCATTTTTTGGATGCCGAGGTGAGTGGATTGCCTGAGCCCGTGGGTTTAAGACCTGCCCGGGCAACTTGGTGAGACCTTGTCTCTACAATAAATCAAAACAGCCAGGCATGGCAGTGCATGCCTGTAGTTCCGGCTACTTGGAAGGCTGAGGGGGAAGGATTGCCAGAACCCAGCAGGTCAATGCTGGGGTGGCCGTCAATGTGCCACTGCACTCAGGCCTGGGCAACGGAGTGAGACTCCAGCTCAAAAAAAAAAAAAAAAAAAAAAGAGTAAGAGAGGTGAGGATAAGAGAGTAAGAGAGGTGAGAGGTTATATTCTTATCTTTTTCTTGATTTTAGGGGAAAAGCAAATATCGTTTCTTGTTTTGTTTTGTTACTGTTTTTCTCTGGTTTGCATAGCAAAATGAGTAATACCAACCTCATAAAATTACTTGATGAATGTTTCCTCTTTTATTTTTTGAATGGACTACATATTGGTGTTAATTATTTACATATTAACCTTCTCCACTGAAGCCACCTGGGAAAGAAGATTTTGTTGAGGATGTTTTAAAGAACAAATTTAATTTCTTCAATAGTTATAATACCATTAAGATGATTTACTTCATTTGGGTTAAGTTTTGGTACTTGGTGGTACCTTCTTTTAAGTTGTAAACTTTATGAGGTTAAGATTTCTTTTATAGTTTCTTATAATATTTTAATAATTACAAAATCACTACAGATGCTGATAGAGCTATACAATGATAGTCCTTATTTCATTTTTTTTCTTTAATTTTATACTTTTTTAATCCTCTCAGTTCAGATGACTAAATATTAAAAACCAACCTAAACAGCACTAAAATAACATACTTAAATAACTTAGGCAGGGTCAACCAAATTGACAATGTTTTCAAATACAAAATAGGATGGATATTTTAAGCAATATAATCCAATGTTATATTATAATATAATGTATAGCTGTATATATAAAACATATGGTGTACAACATATTATAGTTAATTATAAACTAAATTAAAAATATTTAGAAAAATAAATTTGTTATATTATAAACATAATTCAGATTAATTTAAATACATATTTAATGAAATAGAATTTCAATGAATAATTTTGTTATAATATAAAATCACTAAGAAAAACTATTTATATATTTATTTAGTTTTCCTTTTCACCTTGAATGTATATCTTAATTCTATAATGACATTATTAGTTACTTTGGAATCCTTGTTTAACTTATCCCTGCCCCCAGCCCTCCCTCTTTTTAAAATTTTATTATAGAGATGTGAAGTATAAGTAAGGATTAACTACACAAGTAGGCTGCATGCAGAGTTTCCAGCTGGCCCTCACTCCTCCTGGTATAGGAACAGGACACTTTGTGTTCCACATGTCTCCCTCACCTTCCCTCCCTCAACAATGCCCAGTGACTGATGACCCTACCTTTGTGCTAATGTGATTAATATTCAGTTCCCACTTATGAGTAAGAACATGAAATACTCAGTTCTTTGTTTTTGTGATAGATCGCTTAGTATAATGGTCTCCAACTCCATTCAATTTTCTGTGAACTCCATGATTTTGTTCTTCTTTATAGCTGTGTAATACCCCATTGTGTTTACATTATCTTATTTATTTATTTAAGTTTTTTAAAATTTTTTCATTTTTTTAAACATACTTTTAATTTAATTTAATTTAATTTTTTTGAGTTGGAGTCTCACTGTCGCCCAGACTGGAGTGCAGTGGCCGCAGCCTTGACCTGCTGGGCTCAGGCGATCCTTCCACCTCAGCCTTCCAAGTAGCTGGAACTACAGGCGCACGCTACCACACCCGGCTAATTTTTTTGATTTATTGTAGAGATGAGGTCTCTCCAAGTTGCTCAGGCGGGTCTCGAACCTGCAGGCTCAGGCAATCCACTCACCTCAGCCTCCCAAAGGTGCGGAATTACAGGCTGAGCCACTGAGCCCGGCTATATTTTTTATTTTAAAATTGTGGGGTACTTAAGGGTTAGGTATACAGATATGCATCATTCAGTCACCCTTGTTGATAGGGGGTGTCCCCTCATCCCCAGACATACTGACTACCATTAATCCCACCACCCTTGCCCTCCCTGTCCCCCCCACAGATTCCCACCACTGTCAATCCTTTTCTTATAGTATTACAATAGATGTTCAATGTCCACTTATGAGTGAGAACATGTGATACTCAGATCTTTGTTGCCGTGAAAGATCACTCAGTATTATAGACTCTAGTTCCATCCAAGTTGCTGCGAAATTCATGATTTTGCTCTTTTTTATGGCTGCGTAGTATTCCATCGTGTATATGTACTACATTTTAAAAATCCAGTCCTCTTTTGATGGACAGCATGGTTGGTTCCAGGTTCTTGCTATTGTGAACAATGCTGCGATAAACATACGTGTGCAGGTATACCACATTATCTTTATCAAGTCTACTGCTGATGGGCGAAAAGATTGTTTTTGCTACTGTGAATGGTGTAGCAATAAACATGCATGTGCAGGTGTCTTTTTTGTAGAGCAATTTATGTTCTTCTGGGTATATTCCCAGAAGAGATATTGCTGGATCTTATAGAAGACCAATTTTTAGTTCTTTTAGGAATCACCACACTGCTTTCCTTAGAGGTTGAACAAACTTGCACTCTTACCAACGGTGTAGACATGTTTACTTTTCTCTGCACTTGCACCAGCAAATGTTGCTTTCTGATTTATTAATGATAGCCATTTTTGCTGGAGTCAGATGGTATCTCATTGTAGTTTTGGTTCGCGTTTCTCTGATGATTAGTGAGGCTAAGCATTTTTTTCTTGTTTCCATTGACTGCTTGTATGTCTTTTTTGGAAAGTGTCTATTCATGTCTTTGCACACTTTTTCATGGGATGTTTGTTTTTTTCTTTCACTGCATTTGAGTTTCTTGTGGATCCTAGATATTAGGTCTTTTCAGATGCATAATTTAAAAATATATTTTTCCTATTCTGTGGGTTGTCACCCCACGTTCTTGATAGTGGTTTGTGTCTTCTTTCATTTTATCTTTGCAATCTTGCTAGAGTTTTATACATTTTATTGATTTTAATAACTATTTTTGTTTCAATTTTTAAATTGTTTTTCCTATTTTTAATTTTATTAATTTCTACCTTTACCTTTATTTGTTCCTTCCTTTGGCTGCTTTGCTTACATTTTTGTTTTCTTTTTCTAGTTTCTTGATGTAGAAAGTTAGATCAATAATTTGAAATCTTTCTCTTTGCTAATGCAAGCATTTCATGCTACAAATTTGCCTCACACCACTTTAGAGTCCATCATTCCCAGGGGAGGGGGGCACATAACACCACTAAGGGTACTTGATCCTAAACCGAGGGAAGTTAGGACCAGTTGAAGGTCCCAACTTCATCTGCACGTAGGCTACTAATGTACCTAATCTTGGCTTGTACCCCACATCTTTACAACAAAATGAAAGGAAAAACAAAAAATAGCATCTCACACTTTTTTGTTTTATTTTCATGTTAATTTATTTCTATGTATTTTCAATTTTTTGAGACTTCTTCTCTGACCCATAAATCATTGCGATGTATATCATTTAACTTCTGTTTATAATTTTTCTTGTTGTTTTTCTGGTACCTGTAATTGGACCAAAGTATTGCCTTTATGATCCAAATTATTTTAATTTTGTAAAGGTATAATTTATTGCTCAGGATATGAATTATCTTGGTAAATATTCTACCTGTGGTTGAAAAAAATGTGCATTGTGCTGTTGTTTGGTGAAATATTCTCTATATATCTATAAGACCCTGTTGGTTGATTATGTTTTTCATTTCTTCTATATTATTGTAGATTTTTTGTCTAGTAGTTGTATCACTTACTGAAAGTGGGGTGTTGAATTCCCCAATTTTAGTTGTGAATTTGTCTATATTTTTAGCTATATTAGGTTTTGATTCATGTATTTTGAAGCTGTTGTTCAGTGGGGTCATATTTAGGATTGTTTTTACTTCCTGGTGAATTGATTTTTCTTACAGTTGTATATTTTATTTTTTATCACTAGTAATTTTTTTGCTCTAAATTATATTTGATCTGGTATTAATAATAGCTACCACTACCTTAAAAATAGGTTTGATTAGGGTTTCATCGTATGTCTTTTTTCATTCTTTTCCTTTCAATATACCTATGTAGTTGTTAAAGCAAGTGTCTTGTGAAAAGAATATAGTTGGATCATGATTTTTCCAAGACACTCTGCCAATCTCTTACTTTTACCCAGTGTTTAGACTATTTGCATTTAAGGTATTTATTGATATGTTAAGTTATTAGTCTGCCATTTTCATATTTGTTTTCTGCAGTTTCTTCTGTTTCTTATTTTTCTACCTTTCAATTATTGCTTTCCTTTGGGTTACTTAAACAATTTTCAGAATTTTGTTTTTATTTATTTATAGTGATTTTGGGGTTGAGTTTATCTTTTTCTATAGCTTTTTTAGTGTGTGTTCTGTGAATTGCAACATACATATGTGGCTTATCACAGTCTAATGATATCAGCATTTTACCACTTGGAATGAAGTGTGGGAACCTCTTTTGCATTTAGTTCTCTTTATTGTCCCTATCTTAAATATTGTCTTGTGTATCAAATGGTTTTACAAATTTTAATTTGGTCATCAAATATCATTTTGTAAAATATGAATAGAAGCATAGTGAATTGTATCATTTGTAAAATCATGAATAGAAGCATAGTGAATTGTATTATGCCCATTTTTCTATTCTTTCTGTTGCTCTTCTTGAAAAACTTTTGTTATCCCATCATTAAGGATATGCTGCCAGTGGCAAGTTATTTTGATTTTCCTTCACCTGAGGATGTTTTTATTTTCTCTTAATTTCTGAAGAATAATTGCACTGATTATGGAATTTGTAGTTGATAGTTTTTTGTTGCTGTTGTTTGTTTGTTTGTTTGTTTGTTTTCCCAACACTTGAAAAGTATTGTATTACTTATTTCTGGACTCTATGATTTCATATGAGAAATATGCTATCATTCAAATTGATTCCTATGGATAATGCATTGCTTCTATTTTCAAGTGTGTTTTTCTTTCTTAATTTTTAGAAGTTTATTTTTATTATTTAAAAAATTTTTTATATTAAATATGTGGGGTACAATTCAGGGTTAGTTATACAGATGTTCCTTATGCAGTTTCCTTGTTGATGAGGTATGCCCCACCATCGGTGATTTCCCACTTCTGCCAAGCCCACTTCCGCCCTCCCCTGGCAGTTTCCCACTACTGCCAATCCCTTTCTTATAGTGTTATGATAATTGCTCAAGGCCCGCTTATGAGTGAGAACATGTGATACTCAGTTCTTTGTTGCTGTGATAGATCACTCAGTATGATAGACTCTAAGTCCATCCAAGTTGCTGCGAAGTTCATAATTTTGTTCTTCTTTATGGCTGCATAATATTCCATTGTGTATATGTACCACATTTAAAAAATCCAGTCCTCTTTTGATGGGCAGCATGGTTGTTTCCATCTTTTTGCTATTGTGAATAATGCTGCAATAAACATGTGTGTGCAGATATCTTTTTCATAGAGTGATTTGAGTTCCTCCGGGTATATTCACAGTAGGTGAATGGTGGGGTCATATGGAAAGTCGATTTTTAGATCTTTTAGGAATCTCCAAACTGTTTTCCACAGGAGTTGTACTAGTTTACACTCCCACCATAGCATTCATCAAATTTACACAGCAGATGCATATCTAAACTATTAAGTTTATCTCCTGATTTACACAATAGTTATGATACCACTTTTGAAAAGAAGGAAATTGAAGAGTAACAAAATTTCCAGCAGTGGTCTTCTTTATTTTTCCTTTCCAGGCCTACAAATGTGTAGATAATCTTCCTCATAGTCAATGTGGACTGAAAGTCAAATGTTTCAGCCACCAACAAAGGCAAAGCCTATGATCATCAATGAACAATGATCCCATTTTGATCTTTTCTTTGTTGTGGTGTCTCTCATCTCCATTTTCTGATCCTCCTAATCTCAGTACAAAAGTTTCTTATCAGAACAAGCTTTAGAAGTCAGCTTGCTTCATAAGAGAAAATGCAGACACAGCCTTGAGTGCTAGGTGAGGGCTGGCTGCGTGGGTGGGTATCAGCCTGTTGCAAAATAAAATACCCTGCAGGTGAGGACATGCAAAGCATCATGAGCTTCCAATGGACTCAGTAAACTTTATTTTTTTAGTTGGAATCTCACTCTGTCGCCCAGGCTGGAGTGCAATGGCACAATCACAGCCACCCCAGCGTCGACCTGCTGGGCTCCGGCAATCCTTCCTCCTAAGTTTTCCAAGTAGCCGGAACAACAGGCCCGTGCTACCACGCCAGGCTGTTTTTAATTTATTGTAGAGACAAAGTCTCACCAAGTTGCCCTGGCTGGTCTTGAATCCCTGGGCTCAGCAATCCTCTCACCTTGGCCTACCAAAGTGCTAGAATTACAGAGCCACCATGCCTGGCCTTAACCACTATTCTAACATGCAGTGTAGGTCTGTTAATAACAATGGTAGTGGCAGTAATATGATATTGTAGTAATAATAACTAGTGATGACTGAACACATGTTATTCTAATTCCTTTTTATGTATTAACTCATTTCAACTGCTTAACAATGCTGTGAATTGGTAACTGCTCTTACACCTAATTTAAAAATTGGGAAACTGAGATTATATTAATTTAGGTTAATCGAGGCCACACAGCTGGTAGGCAGGGGTTGCAATGAAAACTTAGACAATATGGCATCACAATAGATACTTTTAGCCATTAAGCTACAGTTACTTGACATTTTAAAGACTGTCTTTATATTGTGTAAAGTGTAGGAGTTGGACCACACAGCAACAGTAACAATACAACAATAACAACAAAACAATAAATATACAAGCAATAGCAAGTAAAAATGACTGACTGCTTATTATAGTTTGAAATCCATGCCAAATACTTCATATGCATTATTTTTTCTTATATCCCTTATCATATTCTATATGAGAACTAGTCTTTTTTTTTTTTTTTTTTTGCGTTGGAGTCTCACTCTGTCGCTCAAGCTGGAATGCAGTAGCATACTAACGACCTGCTGGGCTCAGGTGATCCTTCTGCCTTAGCCTTCCAAGTAGCTGGAACTACAGGCATGCACTGCCGTGCCTGGCTAATTTTTTTATTTTTAACATAGAGATGAGGTTTCGCCAAGTTGCCCAGGCTGGTCTCGAATCCCTGAGCTCAGGCAATCCTCTCACTTCAGCCTCTCAAAGTGCTGAGATTAAAGGCATGAGCCACCGTGCCTGGCTATGAGAACTATTCTTATTCCTATTTTATAGTGCTGCAGTAGGTCAGGTCATTTGATAAATATTACATAGAAAATAAATGGTGGAATCACGATTGAAATCCAGGCATTAAACAAAACAAAATAAAGCAAACAAACCAAAAAACCTCTCCAAATTAGGTACTTATCATTTGTAGAATTTTTACCACCATGTACGTATACATGTAATATGCATTTGTAATTATATATGTAATAATATATATATAATATATATAAAATTTAAACCCCCAGTTAGGAATATATTTCTAAAGATTGAAACTGCATTCACTTCTGAGCCACACATTCAAAATTAGGGGCATAGAAACAGAAGACAGCTACTATGTGAGATAGTCAGAAATGATCAGAGTGATAATCTACACTGAGGTTGCTTCTTCCCAAATGGAAAACAGATTTGTTAGACTGTCAACTTAATGGAAGCTTGACACTTATGTTAACCTCCCCTGAACCTAGATCAAGGCTTCAGAAAACCTTAGAAAGCATTTTTTGGGGGATAGACTTTTTCCTCCCTTATAAGTGACTTACACTGGATTTCTCTTCCACCATGGGTTTGAATAGAGGGAAAATTGATATAATTGCAGCGCTATCCAAAAAGATATACATTCTTAAAATATTCTAATTTCCAAAAAGAATGGAAGAAGCTTCAAGCTGATAATTGAAAAAAATGCTTCTAGTAGTTCAAAGGCAGCATAGTAAATAATCTGTTGAAGCAATTCATGTTTTATTTGAATCCCAAGGAGAACTTCTATACGGTTTACCTTTCTATAATGATAAGTTTTAAAAAACTGGTTCTCAAGTTTATATTTTATAAAATAGTGTTTGTATGACTTAAGAAACATGCAGTTTAAACTTAATTAACTCAGCACAATTTCTTAGATATGGCATTTAACAAGGAGCTTTGGGGAGTTTCTAACTCAGATTTAATTATGTACCAACCCAAACATGAAATTTCTTCTTTCTAATTGAGATTCAGCTTAAAGTTGTGAGAAAATGCGATTGTTTTTTATGTTGGTAGATTTGGGTTGTGCTATGAATCTTGACTATCCTACTTTCTAATGTTGCTTCTGATTACACTTACCAAATTCATCCTTTTAAGTTTTTTGCATGGAAATTTTAGTGCCTCTGTCTAGTTTTGTTTTATTGATGTCTCAAATGAACAATATAATAGTCATCTCGAATGAATGAGAACTTCCATTATATGATTCTTTAAAATTTCATGAGTAGGGGGTCTAACTTTTGCTGACCAATCTGTGATGGGAAATTTATAAAATGCCTACAAATTGTAAGCTTTACGTGGAGCTTTTTGCTCTTTGTCCAACAAATATTTACTGTGCTTTTATTATGTGCAAAACACTGTGTATGGGGTTGCAGAAGGAGTTTCAAAGGTGAATGAGTCAGGTAGGATCTAATCTTACAATCTGGTAAAGAGAAGGAATGATAAAGTATATTCACAAATAAACACAATATCGAGAAATTGGTATTGTGTGATAAGCCCCATAGGCAAGACACTGATAAAATACTAACACAGTCTAGAGAAGACAGATCAGCCTGGGTGAGATACCAGAACATGGCCTGGATTTCACCAAGCATGGGTGGTGCCCAATGCATTTCTGGCAGTTACAGCTGAAGCCATGTCATACAGGAGAAAACACACACTAGAGTTTGAGAAGGAAAGCGTCAGCAGTCTAGATCGGAGTTGAATAAAAAGGGTGATAACCCTATTATTAATTATTAATTGGATCAGAAAATCTAGTTAAAGGCTTTGAAGTTTTACCTGTAAGCAATTGAGAACTACTGAAGTATCAGATCGTGAGAATGGCATATCTCAAGTGATTTAGGAAGAATGATTTACTAAGAGAATCTCAGGGAGAACAGAGGCTAGAGAGATTAGCGACAAAGAGAGCAGCTATGTGGCTATTAACAACAGAGTGATAACATTGGGAGCAGAATATAAAGATCAAATATAGGAGACATAACCAAGGAAGCATAAATGAAATGTAATAGAGTATGTGTGTGTGTGTGTGTGTGTGTGTGTGTGTGTGGCTACTAGTTAGAAGAGGGCCGTCTTAGCAAGGAAGAATGATACCTACTTTTCAGAAATAGGAGAGTCCCTGGGGTAAGCTGGCTGTGGTGGAAAGGAAGATGGTTATTTAGGTCCTAGTTGTATTGAATTTGAACTGATAAATGTAGAGATGTTGAGGAACTAGACATGTTGAAAAGAAGTTGGGAAGATCTAATCTGATTGGAAATTGAGCTTTAGTTACCTCTGCTCTCAGATCTCATGTTGTGCCTGTGACTTACTCAGTTCAAGCAAACCTTTTAATTAGGGCTGAGTGCATTTAAGAGCCCGAATATGAAAAGAACATGAACATTTCAATGAGAATTTAGAAGCCAGTAAGAATACTTTGCATCATACAAATGGCAAGAATAAGGCTTCAAATTGCAGATAGTGTATTGAGTTATTTATGAGGATAAAACACCTTGTGTCTTCATTTCTACTATGTATGAATGGATGTAATTTTACTCTTCCCTGAAAGTCTATCTTGTTTCTTTGAAGCCAATAGTTCTTATTCAAATCTGCTTCTCACTTGTTTCCATTCACCTTCTTTTAATTTATTCATTTAGGAAAATAACAACAATATATTTGAAACCTTGTCCTGGTCTCTCTTGATACATTCATCCCTTAACCTATCAGTAATTCTGTACTAGAAAGATTCCCCAATTTTTCAAGCCTTTAACAGGTGAAAGATTTTTCTGAGAACAGTTTGGATGAGTCCATTTTTCTAATGTAAAGAAAAAGTAGAAAAAATGTAGCTTTTTTTTAGAATTGAAAAAAAGTTATGTTTTTCTAAGTAGATTAGAAAGCAAACTAATAGCCTCTGCATCAACTTATTTCCTGATAATACTCTCCACGTGACAGATGATTTTATTATTTAAGTTTAAAAAATAACATTAAATTCTATTTAACTTAATGCAACTGATTATTGTGAAAAAATATTCCCTAGGCCATTTATTTTTGACAGACTTTTTCCTTTTTCTGGCCAACAAAATGTCTATTATAATTCATTTTGGCTTTGGAAATGTTTTCCTTAAGCTTTATCTGCTCCAAGTCAAAGAGTTCCTGAATTACAGAGGTCTTCTGGTAAAAATGATTAATAGTGTTACAAAATGGAAGTTGTATTCTAGTTCATCTGTCGTATGGTTTGCCCTTGAAGCGTAAATGCATGATTGGTGTTTAGAGGCTTTCCTAACAGTTGCAAATAATTTAGGTCTTCTCAAAGACCATTTCCACCTACAAGCATACCATTCCTACCAGTGGTTTTTACCATGAAGGATCTATCAGTTGACCTGGTGGCATAAACTTGGATTCTTAGGGTTTTTCCTAATTCCTGATTCCCTGCCAAGGATGTGCTGATCTTTTATTCTCTAGTATAATGTCTCATGTAGAAACAGGACTGATTGCTTTACAGAGATTAAGGCTGAAGAGGGATCACGTCTCAGAATTCACCCATGAAGAGTTCAGTTAGGTTAGGCCAAGTGGAACGCCAACTCCCAGTATGTTACAAGGGTTGGGCCCTCCTGGTCCTGCCCTTGTTCTCCTGTTTCATTTATGAGTCAAAATAAATAATAAAAAAGCGGTTTCTATCTCATTCATCCCCACAAGCCTCTCCAGTTGGGTAAATGGTAAACTATAGATGAAAGAGTGAATGTCACTGGAAATAAACAGTGCCCAATGTATCATAGAAAGGCCTGTAGGAAGACTTGACATAGTCGATTCAGAGAACTATAGATACCTTTGTAGAACCCGCAGAATACCTCTGTGTATGTATTGTCATACTGTAGGCCGAGTTTTCTTCCCTGCACACGTTGTCACTTTACACACACACTCATGTGCACACACACACACACATTTAAAAATATTTAACTCTTTTTAAAATGCCATTATCTAACTAGTATTAGAATTATGGTGATATTTAATGAATATTTGTTGAATAAATAAATGCATGAATGCATAACATTGTAGGGATGTCTCAAATACTGCTAAGCGTGTTGACTGGTTTTCAAATTGTTGATGCACAGAAGAGGATGGGACTTAGGGCCCGGGGCCAAAGAGCCAAACCCTTGCCATGCATTTACTTTTATGCCATGCCTTGAACTCCACTGCTATATTTGGAAGATGTCACCAACTTCATACATTCAAATGATTCTAATTTTAGATGTGTAACAACTGGGCTTTGAAAGATTTTACATTACCGAGAAATAACTAGAAAAATAAAGAAGTTTAGAGAAGTTATTCTTTATCTCTCCGTCTGTAATATCTTGTAAGAGATTGGCTTTCCATTAACTTTTCTGATTGAAGAATGAATGAAACAGGTTCCAAGGGGTAATAAACCAAAGTGCAACACACATACTTTGAGTTACCATTGTACATGCTAGAATAATTAGTAACTACTCTTACCTAAATTATGGTATTTACTAGGCAATTTTTTGGTTATTTAAGTTAAATTATTACTAGCACTTAAAAATAACAAAACTGCATTAATGAAAGTTTCAATAATTTAGCTTTTACATTACTTTGGAACAATTTTCTGTATCAGATAATATGAATGAATGAGCGTGGGATGGAGCAGATACAGAACACAGCATCCAATAGGATATGTGTAACCATTCTTAGGCTGATATGAAATTCATCTATTAAAGATTCTTTATTTTCTTGAGCCCTGGTTTTAGGTTTGAGATATGAACAACGTTATTGCTGCTAATTCCTAAGTTCGGATGATTTCTGAAGCTTACCCCATGACTCTTATTTTAAACATTTTAATTCAGACTTGGCTTCTCTACTGCCTCTCACTGCCTAACCCCTTTGGGCAAATACCAATCCAGAGAACTAACATGAGCCCTTGCCTATCTTTGTGGGGAAAGTGGAAAAAAAAAAAAAAAGCTTATTTAGGCAAACTACTGTTTACACATTTTTGTCCCACCTGGAATTGTTTTCACTCTTTCCAATGCTAAAGGACTATGGCTGTGTACGTTTGAGTGTAGTTTGAAGGAGAACTGGTCTCATTGAACAGAAGGTTCTTCTGCCAGAAAATCTTTACATTAATCTGGATGAGGACTGAACTTGTCTGAGTGAAAACGTGAGAATCAAATCACCCTTATCTTCCCAAGGGAATGATAAAGGCCACCACACAGGAATAGCTTCAGCTCTTTTTTAGAAACAGAAGAGACATTCGTCAGCTTCTTGATTCTCCTCAGTTTTTTTTTTTTCTTTTACTTTTTCTTTTTCTTTTGAGTCAGAGTCTCACTCTGTTGCCCAGGCTGGAGTTCAGTGGCATGCTCCTGGTCACCACAGCCCTGACAAACTGGGCTCAGGTGATCCTTCTGCCTCAGCCTTCCAAGTAGCTGGAACCACAGGCATGTGCCACCACGCCCGGCTAATTTTTTAAATTTATTATAGAGATGAGGTCTTGCTATGTTGCTCAGGCTGGTCTTGAGCCCCTGAGCTCAGGCAATTCTCTTGCCTCCACCTACCAAAGTGCTGAGATTATAGATTTGAGCCACCGTGCCTGGCTTTCCTCAGTTTTAAATTCCACTTTGTTAAGAACACAATGACTCTTCAGCGCTATGTGGGTAACATTTAATGCATCCTGAAAAAATAGAGTAGATTTTGAAAAATGCTGCTTTACTGTGCAGAAGACTCGGTTGATTTATGCAATATGCTGAGTTTTGTGTCACATAAGGAATAATTTTTGTCTTTATTGTTTCTGCCAAAAGTAAATAAATGGCACATCTGTGGTTCTGTTTAATTATAGCTAATGCCTGGAGAAATTGAGAGTTTATATGTAAAATGTGCATCATTTTAATGTGTATTACTCAAAAAATTGTTAAATTCCAAAACAAATTCACAAGCATATTATAGAGAAACATGTATCTGTATGTATTTATGTATATGCTTATGTGTATATATACATACATATATATACCTACATACACACATATGTACACATAAACAAATATACAGTATGTGTGTATATGTAGATGTGTACATATATATACATATATATGTATATGTGTATGTGTATGCGAAAGAGAAACAATTGAAAGGCACAAATTATAATCATAAATTTAAAATTACTAAACAAAATTGTCAAATCATAAATATGGGTCAATATCTGCTTTAGACAATGAGTACAATCTTAAGAACCAGATTCTCCTTTTTATTTTTATTTTTGAGTGAAGAACTTTATAAACCAGAGCATTTACAGGCAACATGAAAAGGAAGAAAAAACCCATTTACTCGATCATTTGCCACCATTTCAGGGGAAAATATGAACACAGTCTCCCACTACCACAAATTATGCAGTCGAGTTTCCCACATTTGAGAAAATCACAGGGATTAGCACATCCAGAGTGCAATGGATGAACCTTGCCCTCGGAGAATCACCTTCGTGACCATGGTATCTCCCCTGTCAGGTATGTTCTCCATTTAACACTTGCAGTGAGGCTGACTTCCATGAACACTTCCTCCTAAGAGTCTGAATATAGATTTTGATCCACAGTTTGTATCTTCTTCTGATATTTAAAGAAGGTTTTAAAATGGAAAATACGTCGCATTATACAAAATATCCATTTGCCTTCCAGATACATATAGCAATGCTTAGATGGCAATTATGCTGCAAATAAGATATAAAAACACCACGCAAATAATTTGACACCTTAAAAAGAGTTTGACTCCTTTGAAAATACCTATTGGCATAATCCTGTAAGTATTACAATTTTTATATCTGACTTTCTTTCCTCTGAGATTTCTGTTAGGGACCACCACAGTCCATTTTTTGAAAAATGGGTCTGTAATTGTTCTGTTTCTGTACTATTCTGATTGTTTCTTTTTTTCTTGAAGTTTCTGAAGATTTTTCTCCTTTTCACCAACTTAATACATACCAAAGCTCCAGACATACTTAAAGCTTAATTATTGCCTTTCTAATTAGGTATTAAATGTGCATAAACACCTGCCTCTTGGGTGACGTGGATTTATTCATCAGAACATGTTATGGCGTGCCCTTCAGCAGAGAAGTGCAGCCACCTGCCAAGCTATTTTATTTAATTAATTGTTTCCCCCAAATCTTTCATCTAATAATATATTTTAGAGAATACTTTAACTTACTTGAACTATATGCTAAGATCTAACACTAGTTATTCAAATAAACCTAGAATGTGACCATAGGAGAGCGGTATTAACAAAAGACTGATATTGTTGACTAGGCTCTCCGAATGTTAACAAAAACAATTATTGGGAGAATCAATTTCAAAACACAGGTCAAACAATTTTTGTTAGTGAATATTATTGAAGAATAATCAATAGGCATTTTTGTCCATACTCATTGTTTTCAATTTAATTTATAAGAACAGGAGTACATTCAAACAATTCTCCAAGGTTGAACAACTTT
This sequence comes from Tarsius wallacei, assembly GCA_963574415.1. Lineage (NCBI taxonomy): Eukaryota > Metazoa > Chordata > Mammalia > Primates > Tarsiidae > Tarsius > Tarsius wallacei. The sequence goes on along the minus strand of CAUYQG010031820.1, from coordinate 17,453 downwards.
TATACAATTTATGTGCCAGACAGAAAACAAATAACAACTCAATCTTTTCTGTCAAAGTAAAATTACACCCAAAGGTACATTCTAGGTCTGAGGACTAGCTCACTCAATACAATTAGCAATCTTTGGAGAATTATAGAACAACAACAAAAATTGGCAAATAATTGATTAGAGTCTTTACTGAAAAGTTTCACATGATGAACTAGCAAGTATAATACTGTTTTTAAAAATTAATAACTATACAAATGACTGTCAGGGAATAAGAAGCTACTAAAAGAAATGAGGTTAATATAACATCAATAGCATTATCAACCACTGTTTGTACAATAAAAACCAGAACTGCATCATGTTTAACTTTTACTAATCCTTACAGCAAAGTTACCAGTTACCATCCTCATTTTACAAGCAAAAAAGAGTAAAATGCACTCACTTTACTTTTTAAGAGACCACATAAGCATACAGTGAACTAGCTAGGAATAAGACACCTGCACCTCTCATTAGCCCAAAGACCCACTCACACATGCACATACACACACACCTCATTGATACTTTAGAAAAGTTTATATAACATATTATAATAAGTATGTATATAGATCATATTTTTAATAAATTTACATAATTTTAATTAAGTAATATATTACAATTGCAGACTAAATCTCAGTTTCTGGGGAAAGCTTTAAATAATCTTGGATAGCCATCATTTATGTACCTTGTACTGTGCTAAAGTTGCTGCATGCTGTATATGATTTCATTCTTATACTACTCCTTACACAACTTATTTATACCATTTTGTAGGTGAGGAAACTGAGCCTTAAGAGGAATTTTTAAATACCTTGCGTGAGGTTACCCAGCTAAAAATGGAAAGAGTCATCATTCAAACCCAGATCCACTTGACCCAGATTTCTACATCCGGTTTTGAAGTCAAGCACAGCCATCTTCCTAGTTTTAACCTACCAAAAAATGGCAGCAATGGTCACCAATTATTTGTACTTTTTAAATCAGCTTTTCTACAGATGATTGTTACTCCAACCACGAAGGAAACACCAGTTGTGGATGTAGGTGTAAATTCTCAAAATGTCAGTAAAACAAAAGAAAGGAAGGAAGCCTGAACAATGGTTGGATGCACATAATGCATAGGCAATGCAAGAGACAGACCCTTGTAGGATTCTTAGCAAATGATAAAAGGAATATCATAAATAATCTCTCCTAACATTCAATCTGAGTCATTTTTAGTTAAACAAAATTGACACACAATTTCTTGTTGCCTATGGACAGTTTATAGAATGGAGAATTTGCCAAAATTCTTTTACAGCTCGCTCTTCCTTTCTCTCTCCCTCCCTCTCTCCCTCTTTCCCTCCCTCCCTGTCTTTCTCTCTGTCTCTCATCCCTTACCCTCTCACCTTCCAGAAAAATGTTTAAGTGACCTTAAAGCACAGACCATTCTGACTTTCCTATTCGTGTGTGTATGGCTTACTATGAGGTACAACCTTCAGGGATTTGGTTTTAATAGGGCCAGGTACAGGACTTCCAGAATGTGGTAACTCCTGAGAATGATGAGAAGGTTTTATTCTTTCCTATCCTCTTTGCTTTTATTTTTAAGCATTAGAGGTTATGACTCGAGGCACTTCCCTTTATTGGTTTGTCCTCCATCATGATCAAGAAACTGATTTATGCCCAAGTCAGAATGAGTCAGACAATAAGAAACCAAAGTGTATTTGGACCAGTGAGCGTGGATGTATTGAAATGAGTCCCGGCAAACTCTCTTTCTGGGTGTTTAACCACATGCAAACAGGATGGGATGGTGGCTTCGCAATGGGTGTGGTTCTTCCACCTCTTCTCCCACAAACTCCCCTTCCTCTCTTTCCCCCACATGTGTTTCAAATTGGAGCGATGGTGGGTGGGAGAAGCTGGAACTGGCCTGTGAACTATAAATAGTAAAGCCAAGAATTCTGCGTGTTTAAGGAGGGGAGGTAGCAGGAGATAGCAGGGTGAGGGGGTGGGGAGCTACCCAAATATAATCATTTGCATTACTTCAAACCAAACCAAACCAACTTCTGTAGTATATTAAGAGTATTGGGTAAATATGTGGCCAGCCTCAAACCCAACCTGAAAAAAAGAGGCTGTAACAGAGATGGTCCCTGATAGATAGTCACCTCCCTTAACTTTTTGGAAAAATACAGTTATAGTCAGGACTAGTGTGGACCAAAACCCATGGAAAGATTGATGGAAATTCATTTTAAAAAGCCACACACATGAAAATAATTTACACAGGAGGCTTTCTGCACCACAGCTGTGCTGCTTATTTATTTTGGACCAGTTTCTGCAAAAAGTGGTACTGAAAATGGACTCAGTTCTTACCTGATAACCTTACACATGTCAAATGAGTCCCCTGAACTCAGAACCCTCTTTCCTGAATAGGTTGCTGTTTAGAGGCAGATGGTCTTCAGTGTCTTCAGGTATTCATTTCTTTAGCATTTACTTTAAGACTCCACCCTGAATCTCATCATTTTCAATCTACGTAACTCTCGGTCCTGTTTCTCCCACAACTTAAATACACCCAGAAGATGCAAGATGCAGAGTGGAAGACAGAGGACTAAATAGGATAACTGGTTGGTGTTTGATCCTGCCTCTGCCTGGGGGTAGGATAGGTGCTTATAAAGAATCCTCCCAGACCCATAAAAGTTACACAAAGAAATTCTCTTGAGCACTGCTGCCTCACCCCAGACTATAGACTTCAGAGGATAAAGTTGCCCCTTCTTTGATTTCTGTTGATTTTCCTCTAAACCCCTGAGCCAGGATGAGGCAAGTGGTTTATGTGAGTTCCAGTGCACCTTGCAGCGTGGGATTTCCATTCCACCCTGAAATTTAGCAGAGCTTGGTGCCTCGAAGCTAGCCAACACATGTGCAAGGGTGTGACATTTATTTAAGGGATTTGGAGACCAAGGCCTCATACGTAGGCAATCAGAGGCTTCTGGTGTCAGTATTCGTTAAATTATCCTGTAGCAAAGAGGGAGATGGGGATTGATACATCAAAACTCTGCCTTTGTAAAAGGGGCATGTTTTTATAGTTCCTATCTGGTTCATAATCATCTTCATCATTTGGGTTTATCCACTGTCTTTCTTCTATGTTGCCAAAGTGTTTCTTGGCCAATATAGAATTACAGTGAATTAACTCTTTTAGGTCAATGCAAAGTTCGCCTCTTAGGTCACCTACTAGTGTGATGGACTTGTTTCAGAGAATAACTTATTCCCTGAAGAAAAGCACTTGTGATTTATTATAAGAGCTTGTGTTGTATCTCTGAAGGGAGTGGTAGTTGTTGTGGTTACCTCTTATGCCTAACACCGAGCTTAGATGTAAGAGATTTAAGACTGATGCTATTCATTTATAGAGCAATGTATTAAAGCACACAGAATCAAAATTATGCTCATAAGTCTCCTAGTCCGTCTGGAATAAACTTTAAAACAGTGCTAAATCCATTCAATAACACCACCCTTTCTTCAATGAAAATACTACATGTTGCTGAAAATCAATTTTGGCAGACATTGAGACACTCTCTGACCCAGACCAATATATTTAATTAGCCAGGTTGTTTTCTATGAGTTTAATTTTCTTTCTTTTGTCAAGTTTATATGAAAATTACTATAAGCCATAAAAATTAAAATCTTACAAAACAGGAGTTTTTTCTGCCATATTAACCTATTGATATGTAACTGTTAAGTTCCATTTCATGAAAAGAATCCTTGATAAGCATAGTAGCCGAGTTTACAAATAATTTTAAATTGAATCTACTATTTGATAGATCGGCTCAGCTTTGCACAACTGGAACAATGGACTTTGATCCAATAGACATTGGACCAAAACTTGACATTAATCCTATTCTTGCTTCGAGAGACACAAACATGCCTGACATGCCACCTTCTAAACTAAAAAAAAAAAAAAAATTGATGTGATCATTCGTCAAAATAAGCAAGGCCTCACTTCACTGTGTCCTCACCTTTTTCTTGGGGGGAAAATATAGGGCATCCTCCTGCGGGCTCCTTGAAAGAGATGATATATAACAGCCTTGAAAATAAGTCCTAGACTCTAAATCCAAAAGAAAAGCAAAACGAAATAGGCTATCTTGTCACCAGGGGGCAATAGATACTCCAATCAAGGTATTTTCAAATAAAATGATTGGGTGTGCATCATTTTTCTTGTACTCTCTTGTTGGTGTCCTTAGAACATATTGTATCCACAGGAAAGTGTTGCCTTTTCTTATCAAATAGTACTGGAAAGAGAAAGAAGCCTCAACAAAAAAGGATTTGGGATTGAAAGGGAGGAAGACAGAAAAGTCTGACTGTACAAGGAGAGGGTTAGAGAATATTGACAGTTATTTTCATAAACTCTGGGGTCACTGAAAGCCATATTTGAGGCTTACATGTGTATTGAGAAAAATACATTTGAGTTCTATTGTATTCATCATTGTTGTTACTATTGATACTTCTTGACCTTTAGTTTCACTGTCTGACACCTGTCTTCTCATTTTCTGCTCTAAGACCGTAGCAGATATTTGTTCTTAATTTAACTAAGAATTCTAGGCATAATTCCCTGGTTTAATTGTATACTGTTCATTGACTGAATGGAACTAAATATTTTGAATGAAATTAAATAAAAAGAGGGCACAATAGAGAGAAAAGCATAGACAAAAAAGTTAATCTTTTATTGTTTTTATTTCTGATCAGAGCAGTAGTCTGCAACCAGGGCAATGGCCTCACCCCACTGTGGACATTTGACTAAGTCCAGAGACATTTTTGGTTGTCACTAGTATTCACGATGCAGTGTGTGTGAAGGGGGGCATGTTGCTACTGGTATCTAGTAGGCAGAGAACAGGAATATTTTAAACATCTTACATAGCACAGGACAGTCTCCTTACAACAATGAGTTATCTGATCTAAAATGTCGATAGTGCTGAGGTTGAGAAATTCTGTTTCAGAGGGCAAATCAAAGGAGTGGACTTTTTTCTTTGGAGTGAATTGTATTGAATGATAATGCTTAACTAAAGCCTCTTGCCCTAACCACCCCCCACCCCCAATTGTCATTCAGGATAGGAACAATGACATGGTTTATTTAAGTGAGGAAAGACCAAGGCTATTAAGAAAACATGGAGGCAAGGTAACAGAAATACTGTCAGTAAACCATGCCAGGTCATAGAGAATAGGAAAAAAGTTAGAATTCTGCAGAGAGATGTGTCAATTTCCAAAAAGGAAAAGGCAAATTCTGAGATCATTAAAAGCTGAATGATGTCAAGGAGCTAACAAGATGTATTTATGTTAAATTTTTATCTCTCTTTTCCTTGCTTAAAGGAGCAGTTATAGTGTAAGTAGCTTTGAGTAAGCATCCGTTTTTTATCTCTCATGCAGGCTAGTTGGTCACACTTGGTAGATTAAAAATGAAAGAGCTATCAATAGATTAATTGCAACTTAAATAATAATGTCTGGCTCCAGTAGCAGAATTTTGTATTTAGCTTTTTTTCTGTTCTAAAAAAGAATGCTATAAAACTCTGTCAACCTTTTTTTTTTTAGATGAAGCATTGATGTAGTTCATATTAATTGTTTTTAAACAAATTTCTCTCACTTAGTCACCCTTGATCAAAACTAGATGGTTGACTGCCAAATGGAAAGATATCTTTGTAGAGATTATTATATTTCAATGAGTTGGCCATGCTTTCTTTTTTTTATTATTTTCTTAATAATATTTGGTTTTTATTAGAGATATTTGACTATATCGTAGCTTGTAGTTGGGTACATGGATTCTCATCGCAAATTAGTCTAACTTGATCCTTTTGCTCTGTAATTAAATCTAATATATTCCAGGCCTTCCTGTCAACTTGATCTAGAGAGAGAACATGGCTTTTGACTCAGGTTTTGAAAGTCTTGCCCTGAGAAACTTACTTAAGTTTCTCTAAATATCTTAAGTGACAGAGCCTAAGGCTAATATTTATTGTCCTTTTAAGAGTTGGTAGTAAGGAGTAGTAAGAGTTAAGTAAGAAGGATCTGTTAAAACAACAATAAACAATAAGTAATGCTTTTAAAATTATACCTAGTTCTTTTCTCTCCAAGAAAATGTAATGAAAACTTTCTAAGCTATATGATTTCAAAAAAATTATCAATAAAATAGCCTTAGCCAAATTTAAGTAGGAAGTTTATTCAAACAGAAGTTGAAAAATATATCACAGAAAAGAATGGATAATTTTCAAATAAGAGCAATTGAAATTTTTTCAAGAACTATCTGTGTTTAATAATAATTTCCTTTCTTACAGAATTTTATATCTCCCACTTCTCTTAAAATTTCATTCTCCTAGATTTCATAACTTACAGTTCAATGTCAGTAAATAAAGAGCTTAATTTTCTAATGAACAATAGTTATTATTAACAAATGATTGTGAAGTTTAAATTAAGAAAACAATGAAACCTTTATTTAGATAATATTTCAGCAATCTCAAAAAGTTTCACTCTGATTGAAATAAAGTTCAAAAATAATTGAGGTTTAAAAAATTACTTAAGTGGTTTATGCATACAGAATAAGTATATTGTGTTACTTCTTCAAAAAGAATTCATTAAGCAATTACTTAGTTAGATCTTATTTTCCTTTTTTCTCTTTATCTATAGCATTAATACCAGTATTAAGGAGGATAATTGTAATTAGTCAACCATTTCTTAGTCATTTAGTGGTTAACATCAAATCCCTGAAAAGCTGTGATTCAGTATCTAGGCATGTCTAGTCTAATACCAAGTGCACCTAAGGTAAACAGAAATAGAAAGAAAATTACCTTCTTTTCACTGAATAATGAAATAAATCTACAAGATGTGCAAACAAAGAAACTCAAGTGCTCAAATCTAACACTTTGAAGGACTTTGCCATCTATTCTCTGCATAACAAACTTTTTAGTCAGATTCCCTAGAAGTTCATTTACCTTCCAGATAAGGAGTGGAGTTGAAATATGTTATGCCTAGGACATTTTGAAGGATCTTATCTAAAGAATGCCTAAGCATCTAGAAAGAGTGTGGGACTCTGATCAAGACAGAATCTCTATGGCACTTGGAAGTTTAGTTTGTTATAAGTTATTCTTTTTCACCTGAATTGAATGGTAGGTTATTCTTCCTTACTATTATCCCATGCTCCTCAATGTTTCTGTGACTACTTTGTTAGAATCTTTTATCTATCTTCTTTGAAGGCACTTATCAAGCATGCATCCACCTGGTCCATTCTCTGGTTTTCCTTGGTAAATACATGAATTCTGTCCTTTCTGGGAAGACAGCTTGATCTTAACTTACATTCCTGTGCTCATACCTACCCCAGTACATGGTTAGGAGAATACATAGCACGTGTGTCAGGCAGAACTCCCAGCCTCCCCAGGATTTAAAAAAAAAAAGAAAGAAAGCCTGTGCTCAATTTTGCATACCTGCTTCTTCCTCTTCCACCCACCAAGTCTTTTTCTCTGATCCAGTTTCTACTGACCAACTCTGAGGACACACCATCACCCTGCCCTGTTCCTTCATTTTCTAGGGCACTCTCATTTAGTCTCATGCAAAGGAGGAAGCTGGTGCTTTCTTCTGCTATATCCAGTCTATCATTACTAATGGCATACAGTCTTCATCCTGCTTTGTTCAGGACTTTCCTTTATGATTCTCTTTCCCTCTTCTTCTTTCCCCTCTTCTCATCTCAGTAAATTTTGCATTTTATAAAGCAAAATAGTTGAGTTCTAAATCTATTACTATTTTATCATGAGAATTTCAAGAATCATTTGTGGACAGTAAAAAAATATACATATTAACTTAATCTTTCTCTTTACAGACATAACAATCCTAAGTGTGTGATACTATTGTTGTTGATGGGTGACTAAGACGTTTATATATAAGGAAGCCAGGAGTAGAAATGTATGAAAAAGATATTAAATTGCTGTACTTGAAATAAAGCCTTTAGTTAGAAACTGCCTCTCCCCTCCACCAAAGCTAAAACCTTACCTATGTCGGCCTCCATTGTCTTTCTCCCTCTGGATATATTTTTTAAAGTGCCGTGTCCTAACAAAGGCAGGTTTTACCTTTCTGCTTCTGCTTCCTCAAAGACTCCATTCTTTAATTATTTTTTCTGTTTTCTGCACAATTAGTCAAATTCTCCTTCTTTACTGGATTTTTTCCCATTTGCGTGCAAACATGATTCCACCTTATAAATAAGAAGTCAAATATTGCTTTTAAATTCCTTTTTCTTATAACTCTTCCATCTCATGTCAGCCCCCACCATTTTCTGGTAGCCTGTCAATCACATTTCTCTAAAGGATAATGCGATCACTTCCACTCTCCTATGTCTCCACTTCTTTACCACGTTGATCTGGGGCCCATTCTCAAGTTCCACTGGAACTGCTCTTGTCAAGACTACTGATGACCTTCAATGACCAAGTCCAAGCACATTTTTCAGCCTTCTAATTGCTTGATCCCACATCAGCATTTGATCTAGTTGTTAATTTCCACCTTTCTTCTCTTTAATGTCTTCTGAAATCCTAGTCCTATGTATGGACTGATCCTTTGCTGGCTTTTCCTTCTTTGCTTGAGATTTAAACTTTGAAATTTTCTGAGTTGTGCTCTTCTCTCCTCTCTGTTCTTTTTTTTTTTTTTCTGATCTCTTTTTTCCTACTCTCTTCTATATATAAAATTTCTTTGCAGGCAATCTCATCCACATCCAGAGTTTCAGATAACATTTTAGGCACATTCTGTGACAGCAAGAACTTGTGACTTTTAATGTTACTAGCATCCCATTGTTTAATGCGATGCCTGGAAAACGGTGTGTTTTTGGATTAGTCTGCTCAGGCTGTCTTAAACATAGACAAGCTGGCTTAAACAACAAAAAATGTATTTCTCACAGTTCTGGAGACTATTATGTCCAAGATCAAGGTGCTAGTGTGATAGGTTTCATTCTGACTCCTTTTTTCTTAGTTTACAAGCAGCAGCAGCCATCATGTTATATGCTCATATGACCTCTTTCTTTTTTGGCCACATAGAGAAAGACAGCGTTCTCTCTGTCGTCTCTTAATATGAAGGCACTAATCCCATCAAGTTTCTGATCCCATGACCTTATATACCCCTATTTACTTCCCAAAGGGCTGATCTCCAAATACTACTATTTTGGGAGTTAGAGCTTCAACATATAAGTTTGGGGGAGATAAAAATAGTCTAACCACAGTTGTCAACAAATATTTTTGAGAAAAAAAAGACTATTGGTTATTTACATTCAAATTAATTAAAGTTAAATTAAAATTCAAAAGTCAGTTCCTCAGTTGCATTAGCCACATTTTATGTGTTCAATAGCCACATGTGATTCATGGCCACTGTTGGACAGCACAAATATAGAACATTGACATCCTCACAGAAAGTTCTAGATACTGGCTGGTCTAGATACTGACTTCCAAACTTTATCTATTCATCCCAGAACTTTCCATTGAGTTACAGGCGTCTTTATCCAAATGTGACCTCAAACAGTTCCACTTGGGTAACTCAAAGAATTCTTGTTCCTTGCCTCACTATACTCCATCCAACAATCTTGTGCTCCCTTTAACATCCCTTTTTTCCCATTTTATTATAATTTTAAATGACTTCTGGGCATTATTCCTCACTCCTTTCTTTTCCCCATCTAATGCATGAGTAAATCCTACTAATATATATCTACAATTTCACCACTTTTCAGTATTTCTCTTTTTACTTTCCTTGTTCAAGTCAAAATCAACCTTTTCTGGACTAGTCCAGTTATTTCCTGTCAATTCACTCTTGTCTACGCCAATAAAGTTTTCCATATAAGCCTCAGAGTGTTTTTTTCTACAAGGCAAATGAGATTATAACTTTTCCTTGCTGAAACATTTTCACACTTTACAGAAAATCCAAACCATCAGGACGGTCCTTACCTACATCTACCACTTCATCGTATGCCATTCTTCTTCTTGATCACTGACTGCCTCCAGTACCATCTGCTGTCTATCATTTATGTTGCTTCTGTCTAGACTCCCTCTCCCCATTATTTTCTTGGCCTCATTCTTTTGGTTTTACTTAACTGTTGTCTCAAAAGATACCTTCTTCCACCTTGATGACTGAAAGATTCCTCTTCTTTTCTCTCTATTGAATACATCAATTTTTGGTTAATCTGTAATATTTTATGAATGTATTAATATCCTTACTCAGTTTTTCTCTTCCATCCCCTATAATCTTTTTGAGATCAGGGGCTCTGTCATTGCTACTGTTTTGTTCCCACTACCTAGTCCAATTGCTGACAAAGAGTAAGTTCTCAGGATCCATTTTTGAATGACTACTGAATGCATCTGTGCTTTGACTTGTGAACAAATGAGTGATGAACAAGAAAATGTGTCAGTGTCTTGGCATGTCAATTAGTGGATTTCAGGAATGAGTTTGGTCAGTGTCAGACACAGCCCATTAGAGAACCACAAAATGACCTGAAAATGACACAGCTGGCTTTCATATTGGATATCGGATGCATCTAGTGGCTTTTTTTCATGGAACCAAACAATTGCCTCATATTTTCACTCATAACAAAGTGAAAAAAGTAACTTCAGTTGTACTTCAAGGATATAAGAAATTCCACCATTACGAGCAAATAGTGACGAATAAACACCAATTACCTTAACAAGGTTGTAAAGGTCTCAGCTATTTACCATTTATATCTGTAGCCTCAACACCAGCATTTCTTCTCACAAACTCCACCTGCAGCCATTTTAGGGCTAATTTACATTCAAAATGAGCAACTCACTGGAGAGAGCAAGTCTACTACAGTACACAAAGACCCTATATAGTAAAGAATAAATGTGAGTACATCAATTCTGCTTGTCGTGAAATATTTAACATGGTTGCTATGAAAATTGTAGACTCTATACCAAACTACTGTGGATTTATGTCCAAGTTTTGCTACTTCCTGTAATTGGAATAATTATTTAGTTCCTCTATATGTCAGTTTTCCTCTCGATATAAATGGAGGTAAAGTGGAATTAATAATAGTGGCACTTATTTCATAGTTTTTTTTAGTACATGTATGCAAATGAGAACTTTAATGTAAAGCACAGAACCAGGAATATAGTAAACACTCAATAAATGTTAGCTTTCAACTAAGAGGAAATAAGCTAAAATCACTCTGTCCCTCCTAGGTCAATAGAAGTTAAATTAAAGATGAATGGGTGATGGTGCATTTTTAATAGAAAATAATTATTTAACCTGTGAATAAATCTCAGTGTGGAAAACCGTAGGCAACCTACACTAATTGAGAAATGTAGTATTTAGAAGATATAATTCCTGTCATCTAGGGAGTTTTTGAATATATAGATCTTTCAATTAATTCTTTGTTTCCTACTACATGACCTTAAATAAGCATCTAGAATTATCCTTTAAAATACTAGAGGCTGGGAAGGGTGTGAGTATATGTGTGTGGTGGGGTAGATGGGGGGAAGGAATAAAGGAAGGTTGGCTAATGAGTACAAACACATTAGAGAGGGGGAATAATTTGTAATGATCCATAGCAGGGTAAGGTGGCCATAGTTAACAATAATGTATTATATATTTCAAAATAGCTAAAACAGAGGATTCAAAATGTTCCCAATACATACAAATGATAAATGCTCAAGATGAGGAACACCCTAACCTAAATGCCCTGACTTGATCGTTATATATTCTAGGTAAGTAACAAAATATCACATGTACCTCAAAGTATGTAGAAATATTATACATACATAGACATGTATAATCTATTTTGGGTGGCAGAAAGAACAACAACATCTCACTAAATGATTGTCTTTTAGATCCTACACCAGCATTTTAAAAATAGAAATGTTAAATAATTAATTGCCTTATCTATTAAAAGTATACTATCTATTACTACTGTAAACTTTGACCCATTTTTGAAAAAAGGCAACTTTTATGTTGACAATGTCTTTTTCTCAGTTTGACTCTCTTTTAGTATATTTCTTTTTTTCTTTTATTTTATTTTATTTTATTATGTTATTGTGGGGTACAGTTAGGGGTTAGGTATACAAAAATGTTTCGTTCAGGTACCCTTGTTGATAAGAGGTGTCTCCCCATCCCCATCCCCATCCCCAGACAGATACCCACCACCATTAATCCCAGGGATGGTGAGGGGGATGGGATTAATCTTTTAGTATATTTCAGCATGCAATTTGAGAAACAGGGGTTTGAGTTAAGTACAATTTTTGTGATTTGTGCTCCTATTGAAATTTGTTTCAGTCTGCTCTTGAAGAGTCTATTTTTATATCTCATCTCTCTTAAGGTCCATGACAACTTAGCTGTAGAAGCCAATACAGCTTATATTATGGATAGAGGAGTTTGATTATTCTTATACAGTCTTTTTCAACTATTGACATCTTGGCCTTGAAAATTCTTTTAGGGGGCAGGGGGAAATTGTGGGGGTTTTCTGGGCAATGCAGGATGTTGAGCATCATTCCTGTCTACCTACTTGATGCCAGTAGCACCTCTTCTAGATTTAATGATCAAAACTGCCTTCAGCAATGTCAATGTCCTCAGCATGGGGGTGGCAAATTGCACTCCACTGAAAATCATGGTTCTAAAAATTACTATTCTTCAAAAACTGGTCTTAAAATCAGAAGTTCCGTTTCTCTGTCAGAGCCCATCATAAAACATGACCTTCTCCCCAAGAGTTTTCTGGCAAACTCTAAACTCACAATGTGTTCTTTATTTACCTTGCATTCTTATACGTTTTTAAATTGTGTGAGCACTTATTAAGTTTTGGCAGTAATTTTAATATTATTATCTACTATTTAATATTATTTATCCTAATGAGCTTCTAGGTTTTTGGAGGTCAGAAAATACTAAACATGCATCTTAACTAATTTCAGGAAGAAGTTACTCACTGAAGCCAAACTTTATTTAACTGTGAAATATCAAGCTTAAAGATACCCACAAAAGATCTTTGCTCACCTTATTGAATGAGAACTTATAACCCCTAATGCAAAATATTATCCAACGAGATTTTGTCCATTTTTCCCCTGCTGACTATGAAAGTTGGTTAATTTTATTAGACCATTATGGTTACTTTTTACTCTAATCAAATGTGCTTTGGAAAGGTTTAATAATAGTTCAATCCACCCATGTCATTTCAATTTAAAAAACAGACTTGTTGGTGTTGTTTTTAATTCAAGTACAATAGATTATGTCTGAGAGTGAGCAGAAGTTATTGGTTTGGAACCTGGTCTTAATTTGGGAAGTTAAATTATACAGCTCTGCAAGTAGAAGTAGGTAATGGAAAGACAAGCACACTTAAAATATGAAAGACCTTGGATGTGATTCTTCCCTGTTCTACCCTGGGAAGTCCCTCTGAAGTCAAGGGGAGGTCCCTGAACCCAGCTGGGACAGAAGCAACCTCGAGACTTCCATGAAGACATCCACTTGGATGACTGTTAAGTGGGGCTAGTGAACTCATTCCTAATAACCAGTCAACTCCTTTTAGTTCATTTTCCAGGGCAAGATTAGATCATGTTGGAAAACCTCACCAAATAACCTTATAAAAAGAGATGAACTCACTCTCAATTTTCATCAGGATCTGAAGCAAAACCATAAAAACCACTATCCCACCTCAGGCTACTGGAAACAAATTTACATTTCATTCTCAGGCACAGAAATATCTCTAGGTAAATATTTCGGGGAGAGGAGCTCCTGTGTTTCTTACTTTCTTCAGACCCCCACCTTGTCAGGCACTTGCTGTAGAGACCCATATGGCCCGTCGCCATGCATAGTCCAAATTAGGTTTAAAAGCTACTTAGGGAATGTACAACTATATTCCCAGTTGTGGAAAGAGCCACAGCTCTTCGAACTTTGTCTTCCAATAAAGAATTAAGGTGATTTGGTCACATAAAAGACAATTCTTTAGCTAGACTATATGCCAGAACTTCTTTAAGAAATAATACTATTTTCCACTGAACAGAAACTTCTTGTAAATGCAGTACTTCTTTAATGTACTAGGCAAGTGTGTAAGGTGGTGAAGGTTCTTGTTTACTAAACGCCATAAGGGCAGGTGAGTCTCAGGAGCAAAGAGTATGTGGTCAGACATTTGCAGGTTTTTATGTATGTTAACAGTACTCTATTGAAATTTAACTTACATCCTGTAAAATACATAAATTTGAAGTATATAGCTCGATGGATTTTGATCCATGAACACTCTAGTCACCCAGATCACAAGGAAGATTTTCATAACTCCAGAAAATTATTTTGTGCCCTTTCTGATCAATGTTCACCTTTTCTCCAAAGTCAACCAGTGTTTTGAAATTTTATCACCGTAAGTAAGTTTTGGTATTTTTTTTTAAATTTCATACAAATGGGATTATATTACATACCCTTTCTTGGGAATGGGAGCCAGCTTCTTTGGCTCAGCAAAATACTTATGAGATTTATCTATTCCACTATGTGTTTTGGATGCTTGCTCTTATTTATTGTTGATTTCATTCATATAATTTCACTGTGTATGTGTATCATCATGTGAAATTTATTTATAGAATTTCATTATATAAATATACCACAGTTTATCTATTTCCCATTGTTGAACATTTGAGTTTTCCCCCCATATTTGGGACTCTTACAAATAGTGCTGCTGTAAATATTCATGGCAAGTCAATTTGTGGAACCCATGTGCTCAGTACCCTAGGGAGAATGCCTAAGGGTGCCATGACAGACCATAGGTTAAGCATATGTTTAACTTCATTAGAAGCTGCTAAACAGTTTTTTAAAAGTGGCTATACTATTTTACCTTCTCAATTCACCAATTTATACGAATTATGGTTACTTCATATCTTTGTCAGCACTTGGTATTGTCAATTTTTTTTTCAATGGGCATACATAGTGATTTAACAAGTCTCAGGACCCATTTCATTTAAGACAGCAGTATTCATGAACAAAGTGATGGAGACTGTTAAAGGAAGTTTTAAAGCAAAATTTAATGAGAGATGTTCTCATTTGCCCGGCTCACTGATACGTTTCGCTGCAATTGACTTTTTCTATTTTTCTTATTTGTAAACTTATAAATGACTGCTGATTCATAACTATTGCTTTTTACTGTACTTCTGGAGCAGAACTCTAATTCGAGTCCATTCTTTCAGTTCAGAGCTCATCAGCTCCTATTGCTCCCAATTAGATCCACATTTTTAAACTTATTTTATAACCATCCCCAGACACCTGCCATTAAATTTATGCGTTATAACTTATAAGGGACTAGCTGTTGCCTTAATAAGTTTCCTAATTTAAAAAATAATGAACTCTGACTGACAGCAAGGCTCTGGTTGTCAATTAAAATATGGTTTATCTTTAATTCAGAATATATCATGCCAATGGTACTTATTTTATTATTTAATTTTTTATTTTTCCATATTTAAATTTATTTTATTTTAATATTATTATAGAGATGTGAGGTACAAGTAAGGATTAACTACACAAGTAGGCTGCATGCAGGTGAAGTTTGGGCCTCCAACTGGTCCTCACTTCCCTTGGTTTAGGACCAGGTACCCTTTCTGTTGTTATGTGCCCCTCTACTTCCCTGGTCATGCCCAGTGTCTGATAATCCTTCCCTTGTGCTAATGTGATTACTGTTCAGGTCCCACTTATGAATGAGAACATGCGGTATTCAGTTATTTATTTCTGTGATAGATCACTGAGTCTGATGGTCTCCAACTCCATCCAATTTGCTTAGAAATCCATGATTTTGTTCTTCTTTATAGCTGCGTAATGCTTTATCATGAATATGTATCACATTTTCTTTTCTTTTTTTTTAACTGCTTCTTCCTCTTTATTCTTAGTTAACCTTCACACTTATGTATAGTAACAGTGTACAGAATTACAAGTGATCTAGTTAGCAGTGGTACTTATTTTAAAGCTACTATTCTGTAGAGTGAAAAATAACAACCACCTTCTTTAATGATTTTTTTAAATTTTGAAATTATTTTATTTTTTAAATTTCATTATAGAGATGTAGGGTACAGTGAGGATAAACTACATAAGTTGGCTGCATGCAGGTGAAGTTTGGGCTTCTAACTGGCCCTCACTGCCCCTGGTAGTGGACCAGGTATCATTTGTGTTGTTACATGTCTCCCCCCACCTTCCTCCCTCCCTCTCTCCTTCCCCCCAGCAGTGCCCAGTGACTGCCAATCCCTCCCATGTGCTAGTGTGATTAATGTTCAGGATCCACTTCTGAGTGAGAACGTGCAGTATTGAGTTGTTTCTGTAATAGTTTGCTTAGTATTATGGTCTCCAGTTCCATCCAATTTTCTGCAAAGTCTTACATAAAACTTGAAAATTAGAAAACAACCTCATTATACACCCTTTAGAGAATTTTAATATTTTATAAGATTTGCTATATTATTTTACTTTTCTACATGCATATTGTTAATTTTTCTGAATCATTTGAGAGTAATATATAGTATTCTTTTACCCTTAAATACTAGTGTGCATTTTCAAAAACAGATATTCTTTTGCATAACCACAGTATGATAATTAAAACAAATAAATTCTTATTAATTCAATAATAGTCTCCAATATGCATATATTTTTCAAATTTTACCAGATGTTTTAATAATTTCCTTGATTAAAAAGTAAACGAGTTTTTCTTATACAGGATTAAATTCAGGATAATGTGTCATAATGATTAGTTCTGTCTTCTTGTTTCCTTTAATCTGGAGCAGTTCTTTTATATTTATTTTATTGCCATGACATGTTTGAGGAATGTGGGCCATTTGCTTTATAGAATGACTTTTGATTTAGGTTTATCTGATGCTTCTTCATACTTAAATTTATAGTATGATTTGTGGAAGCAATTCCATAGATTGCTGCATCCTTTTCAGCACATCATAGCAAAGGCTCAAATTGCTTATTTGTCCAAATATCGGTGATGATAACATTGATCATTTTTTTAAGGTAGTGACTTTCAGATTTTTCTCCACTAAAGTTACTATTTTTCCTTTATGCTTACTTAATGACTTGAGGGGAGATATGTAAGACCATATAGTCATCTTGTGGCTCATTTTCCAATAGGTTTAGCACCCATTAATGATATTTTTCTGAAACAGTTATTACTAAATTGATTGTCAATTTTTTAATTACTGTATAATATCTTCCACAACTGTTACTTGGAATTCTACTCTACAAAAGAGCTCTTTCTTCCCCAGCATACTTTTGTTAATCATTCATTTTTAGGTGGACTCATGGATTTTTATATTTTATTCTATAGGTTATGATTTGTTATTATCATTACTTCTTTTTTTTTTTTTTTTTTTTTAGTTTGATTATCACTATTTCAAACAGACTTGAGTGCAGTGGCTGCTCCTGGCCACCGCAGCCTCGACCTGCTGGGCTCCGGCGATCCTTCCGCCTCAGCCTTCCGAGTAGCCGGAACTACAGGCGCACACTACCAC
>CAUYQG010031818.1:0-14078 GCA_963574415.1 Tarsius wallacei | reverse complement strand
CTCTATCTAGTATGTCTTGATTTTCTTCTTGTGTGCCCCCAATAGAGTCCAGAATAGACTTTTTGGCCTCAATCTTAATTCATTCCTGCTCTTCAGCAGTAAACAAAGTAACAAGAAGCTGCTGCGAATTGTCCCAATTGGGGCGATGAGTATGCATAACTGATTCCATTAAAGAAATCAGAGCCTGCGGCTTAATTGAGAATGTGGTATTTTGATACTTCCAGTTATACAAATCAGAAGAGGAAAGGGGAGTGTATACCATAAAAAACCACCCAGTTCAATTTGCCCCTGGTGCAGAAGGAACTTTCTGGAGGGGAAGAAGTGAGGCCGGATCAGTCCAGGACTGGAGTCGGGCAGCCAGAGGTGGTGAGGACAAAATGGAGTTGAAACTGGAAGCAGCCTCAGCCACAGCTGGGGCTGGGGACAGCTGTGGGCAAACAGAGGTGGTGGAGGTAACAGTGGGTGAGGGAGCCTGGGGAGCATACGGTGGAGGGTTAGCATTAACCAGATCCTCAAGAGGATCCTCAGTAGAGGGGGGTAAAATAGGATACAACCCATAAGAAGCAGAGGCTATAGGTAACAGGTATGATGCAGACTTTACTTCATGGAGAGGTGGCTAAGGCAGAGGAGGGCCCATAACATGAGGATTAGTACATCCTGGCCAATTAAGAGATGAAGTGACCAGGACTTGACTGGCGGTTTCAAGAGAACATGCTTTTAACCAGAGTGGTGGGTTCTGGACCAAACTTAGCCACTGATCAATATATGGGAACTGATCCGGATGGCTGGGATTCCCTGTCATGACCTTCGAAACAGATTCAGTAACCTTAATATCCAGAGACCCTGTAGAGCGCCATCCAACATCAAATGCAGGACAGTCTATGTTACAGAGGGTTCAGGGTCAGCCTTTTGAGAGGTGGACACCGTAGTCCTTAGCAAATGCAACAGAGAAATTCTTTAGCATACAGTCCAGAGGACTGACTGATTTCGAATTCTGAGATCCCGTGACACACAATGAACAAGTGGTACAAAAACAAAAGACAGACAAATAACATGTCCAAACCAAAATGAAAAGTTACAGATCCCTGGAACACCTCAGGGAAGAGAACAAGGGGATTCTATTCAGCCAACGTCTTGGCTCTGTGAATAGTGTCTGAAGGGCGAACTAATCAGGTTGTTTCTTCCTTAACCAGAAACAAAAACAGAAACTGTGGTCACAGGCAAACAAACAGAAAACCAAAAATAAGTTTTACCTCCTAGGAGATTAAAAACGAACTCAAGTTCTTTTGGAGTAGTAGCTGCCAGCAGTCGTTCTAACTCCCTCAGAGCCAGATGAGAGGCTATGGGGCCTGAGAGTCTTAGGAGATGCTTCCCCTATACCTCTCCTCCCAGCTGGGGAGAGTCAGAGTGAGGTGGCTGCTTGGGCTGGCTGGTGGATCTATCTCACTGGAGCCTCCAAATGTTATAGCTGGATAGCAAGAAAGGAGATGCCAACAAACAGAGAGGGTCGAATTTTGAGTCCTTTATTTAGGCCAGTGCATGAGAGAGGCTATTGCCATAAAAGCTCTTGGCCCTGAACAGAGTTAGTAGGGGGTATATAAAGGCAGAAATTATATAAGCTGTACAGTTTGATTTACATTTTCTTGGCACAATATTTGGTTGCAGAAAGGTACAGATAGCTACGGATTTTGCAACTAGGGAGTTCTCAAGCATTGAGGGGAACAAGAATGTGGGTTTGCAGTGTGATTACACGAAGGTTACATAAGGGAGTCATTTCTAGGTTAAGATGGAAGATTTGTTACAAAATGGAGTTACTTATGTCAAGCAAGCTATTACAGGTTATTATAGGTTTTTCCAGATTAGATATTTCATATTTCAAATGACCCCCTTCTCATAGTGGGGAGGATGAGAAAGAACCACGCAGGAGTTTCTGTCTCAATAGGTAATCATAGTAAAAGAAAGAGCTTGGTGTCAAGAAGACTAATTACAATAGTTAATCTGAAAGAAAATGAGAACATTGGGTTGCAGGATAGAGAGGAGGAGGCTGTGATCAAGAAGATATTTTTGATATAGAAATCAATAAAATTTTGTGCCCAGCTGAATGTGGGAATTGAAGAACAATGAGGACTTGTCATTCAACATGCACGTAGGCAAAATGAATAGCTCTTTTATTTCTACTGGGTCAACTACTTCAATTTAAAAAAAAAAACCTCCAGATTACAATTTATTTACTCATTTGCTCCATTGGTAGTTTTAATTGGATAAAAATAACTAGAATGATCCCCACTCAGTAGCAGCTCCTCAAGAATAAGAGATCTACTGCCCCATCAGCGGCAATTATTGAAAGGGATAGTTGATAACAGCTAAACTATATTTAATTTTCTCCAGTTTTATTGAATTATAATTGTCTGATAACATTGTATATATTTATGGTGTACAATGTGGTGTTTTGAAATATGTATACATTGTAAAATGATCTAATCTACAATCTGGTGACTAAGTGTTCTCACACACAAAAAAGTTTACTATAAAGAAATGGAGATATTAATTAGCTTGATTGTGGTAATCATTTCACAATGTATATGTGTATCATTTCACAATGAATTACTTTTTTAATACAGGACAAAGGATGGATTTTTATGTGGATAATTGGGGCATGTCATATTGTACAATATATATTTTCAGCCTAGTTTCTGAAAAAAATATAATTATGTTCAACAGATTCTCATAGAATAGTGTCATAAGCCCAAATGTGTACAGACACCAGGCAAGTTTCATGTGTGGAAATTAGTAACAGCTTCTATGTTGCAACTTCTAAAAACTGCCTAGATAACATTTTAGAGGTTAAAAGCATTAACAACTTTATTGTTTATATTTTTCTAATCAACAAAGTGGTAATAAAGTTGGCAATCTAAGTGGTAAGAATGTAAATTCATCCCCCCACACTCCAGGGTATTCAATAATGCTATTTTCATTTTTAATGAGAAAAAGAGAAAGAGAGAGAGAGATTGATTCTGTAAACATGTTTATTTTTCCTGCATTTGCCCTTGTGCCAGACTCACTCTTTCTCTTTCTCTGCCTCCCTCCCTCCCTCCTTCCCTGTTCCCTCTCTCTAGCCTGAAAAGTCAAAGGCCAAAGGTAATAAATGTAAACAGGTGATTTTTAGAGCCCATGATTTCAAAACAAAGTATATAGGACTGCACTGAAGTCTATATGTTCTCCCTTTTAGAAACAGGAGGGTAGTTAGACTGTAAAAGAAGATACAATGTACAGGTAGGTTATTATTATTATATATGTATAGGCTTTTATGTCATTTCAAAATTTTACTATGAAAAATTTTAATCATAATAAAAATATGGAATAGAAACATCTCCATATATTATAACCTAGATTTAACCAGTGTTAACATTGTGTTATATTTTTGTTTTATCTTTTAAAAGCTCTAACAGATGTCTTTTTAAAAATTAAAATTATCACACTCAACACTGTTAAAATAATTTCCTTAATATCAAGTAATATTTAGGCAATGTTCAATTCCCCCAACTGCCTCAAAATGACTTTTTATTTTTTTAAAAAAGCATTTCATATGTTCAAAACAATGTCCAAACAAGGTCAACGTGTTGCAATTGTTTTATGTCTTTAAAATCTCTTTTATTCTACAATAATGTTCCTTCCATTTTTTTCTGTGTCAGTTAATTGTTGATAAAATCAGGTAATATGTCCTGTACAATTTTATGTATTATGTCTTTGTGATGTCATTTAACATGCTCTTTTATTCCCCAGCGCCTATAAACTGGTTCTTAGATCTAGAGGCTTAATTAGATTTAGGTTTACTTCACTTTGGCAAGAATTCTTCACAGGCAATGCTAAGTACTTCCTATTTCAACATACTAGGAAGTCTGTAACGTCTGATTTTCTACTTGTAGTCTTTTAGAGATGGATCAATAGGTTCAGGAGATGCCTACATCAACCTTTCAACTAAAGGTTTTAGCAACCAACACTGCCTAGGTCCATTATTATAGTGTACTGGTTTACAAAATGTGATTTTTTTCTAATTCTATCATTCTTCATGTATTTGTGATTACTCAATAAGAACTTTCCTTCAATAACTACATGGATACTATCTTTACAAGAAATATAGAATAACTGTATCTAAACCACTATGTACCCAATCCTGACTTGTACCCCAAATTTTAAAATAAAACAACAAAAAAGAAATATAGGATAATTTTTTCATCTTCTTACTTGTTACTTGCTAGAATAAAGAGCTAGTGCCTTAGCAATCTCAGTGGCTGGTCAATGAGGTTCATTTGCTATTTTGGAGTATCATTATAAATTCTTGACATTCAAATGGTCTCATATATAACCAATGGGGGCTCCTTCCATTTGGTTTTTATGTCCTTTTGGCATGACACTAGTAGCCTTTGCCAGCTTCCTAGCTAGAAAATATGTATTTCTTTAGAATGAGAAAATTGCAACTTGAGTTTACATTGATATGGGGAGTAGCTATGCCTTAAAAAAAAAAAAGCTTTATTGATGTGTAAATTATATCCAAAAAACTGCACATAATTAATGTGTACAATTTGATGAGTTTGAACATATGCATATATAGATCTGATTCAAAGTAAATAACACAGGGTCTTTACTTATCTTTGGTTTTATATTATCTTCTCTTGTTCTGAATATTGGCTAATAATCACGTCAATGTAACTATTATTTGACCTATCACAATACAAATGTTACCATTATCAACAAGCACACTAAATAAAGTTTAAGGTTTCTTTGTGTTCTCTACCCCATCACTATCCCTTAGGATATATACTTAGATACTGCTTTAAAGGCACTTAATTTTTCTCCATATAGTTATGCCAACAAGTCAATATATAGTTATCTTTGATGGTTATAGTTTGTTTTCACACTTTAGGGACTGCTTTTGATTTCAAAGTCAAAACTATAAAACAAGGTACAAAGAGATCTAGCTTTCATTTCTGTGCCCCACCTCTTCCTTTTCCCAATAGGTAACCACTTAAAAATGTATGTTTTTAAATATCCCTATCCTTACAGGAAATATAGATTATACACTTTTGTGTATAGAGTTAACTTGTATCACTTAATACTATGTCCTCAAGATTGCACTATAGCAGTTTTCTAATTCCATTTTACAACTGCATAGTACTCCACTGTAATGAATGTATCATAGTTTATCTAACTAGTCACCCATTGATTACGACCTGTCACATCTGAATTGCATTCTATAAAAACATTATGGTCCAGACACAGTGGCTCACAACTGTAATCCCAGCACTTTGGGAGGAGGAGCCAAGAAGATTGCCTGAGCCCAGGAGTTCAAGATCAGCCTGTGCAACCTGCTAGATCTCGTCTCTACAATCTATCACAAAATTAGCTAGGCGTGGTGGCACATGCTTGTAATCCCACCTACTTGGAAGGCTGAGGCAGAAGGATCACCTGAACTCAGCAGGTCGAGGCTGTGGTGGCCATGCTTGTGCCACTGCACACCAGCCTGGGTGACAGAGTGACTCCAATTCAAAAAACAAAACAAAACAGAACTATGTAATGCCAAGTCTGAAGTCACTATTTTTGGAAATCCCATATACCACCTAGGAATTTGGTGTTGGATTATGAAACAGATTAAATTTTTCAGTAAATTTGTACATGAATACTTGCTAATTATAAAAACAATTATAAAATTAAAATAATTATGTAGAACTAGAAGTTAAAGTATCCCTTTGTTTTCTTCCTACCAATTCTAATCTTTTTTCCCAATATAACTAGTTACCAGTTCGGTTTATATACTTCCTAAATATTTCCTATTATGTGCATATATATGTAATTTTTGATTTTACATAAATTAACACGCTTCTCACTCTGTGACTTGCTATTTAAAACATATTGGGAGATATGTTCCATATAGCTGTACTTCACTGTTTAAAGCAGCTGCATAGTATTCTATACTATTAAAAACATATTATACCAATTTAAGTCAGTCCTCTTTTAATGAACTTATGTCATTTCCAAAATTTAAAAAAAAAACCCACAATGGAATCTTGTATTTTGTGTACATGTACAAAACATTCCATAAGCTAGATGTTTACAAGTAAAAGTGCTTGGTCAAATGCTACCTGCATTTAAAGATTTTGATAGGTTCTGCCGAATTCCTCTTTGAAAAGGTCGTAACCTATTTATTTACTCTTACCCACAATGTCTGAGAGTACTTTTTCTTCTCTATCCATACTACTCTATTATCAATCTACTATCCGTCTGAGTTGGTCTGCATTTCCTTGTTATGAGACTGGACATTATTACATAACTTTAAAGTGCCCATTTTCAGAATTTTTAGGGTATTGCTGGCATATTAAAATGTGACTTCGACAAAATCCTGGTCAGAATTATTTTGCTTTTTAAAACATAAGAGAAAAAATGCTATGTTGATGATACTTAAAAGAACAATAACTTCTAACATATATTGGAAATGGGAATAGAAAATTAAGAGCTAGTATTCCACCTTGTCAAGCTCTACAAAGCTTCCGCTGAATTGATACACTCCTGGTATTTCTTTCCACACATGAAAATTTTAAACAGAACAATTCACTGATGCTTCTAGATCAGCTACATTGTCCACCTCTAATGAATGTTTATTTTAGGGGCCAACTGTCTTACTAATAGAAGGAAGATTTACACATGCAAGTCCTACTGACATCAATGAGTTACCAGCATAAATTCCTCTGCACTGGTAGGTGAAAAGACCCTACAGTCTACCAAGATTCAAGTTCTAATGATTGACCTGTCAAATGGTCCTAAAAGTCATCAACAGAAAGAGCAGACATGACAACTTGTATGGCAAGGCCTTCAATATGTGACTTGGGATGCTAAGTGTTAAACCACTTAACCAGTGTTTTTAAAAGCCATCATTAAAAATAAATCAAACATATCAAACACTTGTTTTTTTAAAAAGTGTGAATATTGTATGAGCTCTGAGGTGCTTGAAGGACAATATAGCTACTTGTTTAAAAATTCAATTAACCTCATCTTTCCTAAATTTGATTTAATAATCTCACAGATGAACTGCCAGTTTTGAGAGTCCTGTTATCTTTTGAATGCGTCCTGAGCTTTAGAAACTACTTGAAATTGACAGAATATCTCAGTCTGTTTTAATTATTTGATTCAATAACAAATCAGTTTAATGAATGATTTTTGTATAAAAAGAACATCAGTAGTCTCTTGTTAAATGCAAGTAAGCTATTGGGGACTCAAACCCCTCAGAGAAAAACATTTCAGGTTCTCATTCACCAAATAAATGTGAAAAACATTTCAGATCCTTATCATCTGAGTGACTTGTGAAAAGTTTGTAAGCAATCAATGTACTGTAAAGTCATAGTCCATGCCTCACAGCCTCCACAGCACCTTTATATTTATATATATGCATTGATGCTGGCATCTAGAACAGTTTGTTAAGTAAATCAAGCCCATGTATTATTTGATAGCCTTTTTCGCAAACTTAACAGTTGGCAAATACCTGGAAACAAAACTAAATATACAGCTGAACAACTATTTAAATAATAGACTAATATCAAAATATAAATCAGGTTGAATATTCAATTCCTTACACACATATAATATTCAATGCATGCATACACACAAAATCTTAACATTAAAAAAAGGTACCACACCTGAAAGGCATTGAAAAGTCTTTATTCCTCTGAAAACTTACTGACTACAGTGTGCAAATTATAATCATATATTCATGTTTTTTGAGATACATATAAAATTAACTAATGGTAAAAGACAAATTATTTAATATCAGTAGCAGTAAATAATTTATTTGCAAGGAAATTATTACTACTATTTAACAATTAAATTTCAAGAAATGTTTTTGGAAGTCTTTAGGATTTTAGACAAAGTGCTGCCAATCCAGAAAACTATGGTACAGAAATTAATCATTAATACGGCCATTATTCTAGACAAAGGGTTGCCAATCTCAGAAACTAAGACAGTTCTAGAAGTTACCCATTAACATGACCATTTTACTAGAGTCAACTAAATTATTATAGGAGATGGGGAAAAGAGTAACTACATTTTCCTATAAAATATATAAATTGGCCTTTAATATATACAGTATATGTTTTACTGGGCAGGCACAGCAACTAGAAAAAAATACAGTAGCAACATAGAATTAGTTATTGGCTCTCATACTGATCCCTAAACTGAATGGTATTATCATTTTTGGTTAATAAGAAGCATGCATAATTAAACATTTTAAATACATGAATCAAAATTCCTCATTAGCAATTTTCAAAATTTTAAATTAGCTACTGAAAATTTTGCATTATGTACAACACATTAATTTTATTAATATGACTTTAGGCTTAAGGTCTTACAACAAAACAAAAAGATTTTTCTTTATAATTTTAAGTTATGAACAAAAACCTCTTAGAATAATTTCTAAGAGCCGCAACAAAAGCTCTTAGAATAATTTCTGAGGCAGCAGGAAATATCTAAAGTTCTCTAACAAAATTTTTACAGTTGTGTAATATTTTAATCATCACTAATCATATTCAGAAGCTTTTAAACATTTCAACAGTATTTAATAAATAACCTGAAAGAGAGATTCTGAAGCTGGTTAATGGATGAAACGGTACAATATGGGTTGTACCATGAGACCACAACTATTTCCTTCATTGTTCTACATATAGACAGCTGCAAGGCTATCAGAATTTTCCTAGTTATTCTATGTTTACCCTGATTGTCTGTTTACATAAATGTGCATGCTGCATCCAAGATACCTTAACTCTAAGACAACAACAAAGTACAGTATCTTGGTGCAATTTACTACAATTGTATTCAGACTCAATTTTCTCATCTAGTGGAACCTTTTATATCGCTGGTATCCAAGGGCAGGACCAATACCCTGTATAATTAAAGGTACATATTAGGCATTTAGTACATGCCCATGGGTTTCAGGAAACACGATTTAATAATTATCTGAATCCCTGTAACAAATTAGGTTATAATGTGATCCTACTGTTCCTGATTTGTGTGACATAATAAAAGGGAAAAAGGGGATTAAGAGAGGAGGGGCTGCACATTGGGAGAAAGGGTTAGGAGCAGCCTGAGAGGCTGGGAAGTTTTTCCCTTTCTTCTGGATTCGACTATATCTGCAGGAGTTGAAAAGGTGAGGTAAGAGCTACATTCCTTATTTCTTCCCATTTTCCATGAATATGTGCCCTGCCACACCTACTTTCCTTTAAGATCTTCTCAGAAACCTGGTGAGGTCAGGGGCCAGCTGCAGTTGAAGTGTATAAGAACTATGTGCTTTCCACTGGAGCCATGGCTTCCTGATAGGCAATACAGGTCAGAACTTATGACAAGAAATTTTGAGTTTATTTATTTACAGGCAGTTGTAAGTCTAAACTATTGCTTAAAAAAAGTAGATCATCAGAGCTTGACATTTAAGAATATTTAAATATAGGCACTGTCACTGTAACTAGATTTGCTGCTCTAACATTTTTATGTAGAGTATATATTAGGGGTTAACAACTGTCATACTTTATTTGGAGTTTTTGGTGGTTGCAGGTTTACTTACCAGAAAAGTAATAAAAGAATTTATAGTGTTTTCCTTAGTAAGATTTCAAAACTACAATTCTACTTGTTACTATGTTTACTGGACTATAAGACTATAAAATACTAATTTAAGAAATTTTCATTTAAAATTAAAAAGTCTAATGCAATAAAAACACTGTGATCTATTTCATTCAGAAGTTGACAGCAAGCAATTATGTGCTCCATGAGATTTTTGATATTCATCTTCAAGTTAATGGGAAAATTATGAAGAATTTTATTCCAGAAAAAACATTCCAAGGATGGCACTACATTTATCTTCATAATCATTCTTATACAATAGGCAAGGTATTACTATTTCCACTTTACATATGGAAAAAACTGAGGCTCAGAAGTTAAACAATTTGCCCAGTGTCATCAGTAGTACAGCCAGGACTAAATTAGGTCTGTAGACAATTTGACTAGTACTCTGGTTACTTGATTAGACAGAATATCCAAATACTAATGAACCTGTCTGAATCTTTCCTTTAATTCTTTCATTGCTTCATTATTGAGTTTTCCCAATGTGCAAATATCACAACTAATATTAAAAAACACCACTGATTTAATATTAAATGTCTAAACACTTTAATATTAGCATTTTCCATACTTCTCAACATAGAAAACAAAACAAACCTGTATTCCAAATACAGGCTTCTTCCTGAATCACACTTTAGGTTTTCTTAACTGAATCTACATATGCTTTTATCATTACACCATGATGCCCATATCCATAAAGAAAATATGATTCAAATAATCAAAGGAAATATGTCTGCCAATTCTGGAGACGCGGCTTTTGAATTTTGATTAACAATGCATAGGATCACTTTCATATCCATAGCTCTATTACTGGGAATCAATCCATTTATAATTTTCATCTGCTAATCCTACAGATTTAGTATCTTAAAACAGGCAAGTCAATGTGCTTTATGTTTTACGTTCTTGGCATGTCCTCTTTAAGGAAAACCACCTTTTAGATTTCTATGACCTGCTTCTCCTTATAATTCGGCATGTCAATGGGTGGCTGCTTTCTAACATTTTTCAAACAGTCCTTCCACTAAGAAAACTCTGAGACCAGTATGAATTTCTGAATTGGGATATCCAGTTTGGTGTATATCCATTATTCAGAGGGCTCCTCTGGGTTTCCCAGGTTTGTGCTTTCCTTGTGAGTCTCTGAATGAGGCTTTGGCATGGCAATGGATTCTGAAGCTTCTGGTTGTAAATTGTCTCCATCAAGGACAATGTCTTCAGGATTTGGCGGGGGTGGACAGAAGTCTTCATTGGGACAGATTTGCTGGAAAAGTGTTTCAGCCTGGCCAGGAAAGAAAAGATAAAATAGTTTTTGGAAATCAGCTTAAAATTTACATGCACTTCTGGAACTACCTAAAAAAATTTAAGTGTTACCCTTAAAAATTTCTTTAAGCAGGTTATAGTACCAGGATACACAAACTTCTACAAATCTGTTTTCAGAAATCTATGACGTATCTCCATCAAATTCTATGCATGTATTTAGTTGCACTCTTCAAGAATGGCAGTACTTGATCAAGTTCATTATCAAGTGTTAAGATTGTTGAGAATTTAAGAATATTCATTCATATCAACAGAAATATGATTTCCCTTAATACTCTTTATATAATTTTTCATAGAACCTATCTGTGATATTTGTACAGTCTAATTTATCATACAATAATTTTAACAAGTCATTGCTTAAATCAATACAATTTTCATTGTTTGCTAAACTATTTGCTTTTCTGATATAATCCCCCTCCACTCCTATGCTTTTAGGAGCACAGTATTTAGGCTCATGAACTCTGATTAGATATGGCCTCATTGCAAATGCTGGCTCTGCTGTTTAGCAGCTATGTGATTTGAGGAATGCTAACTCAACTTCTGAGTTTTGGCTTCCTCATCTCTAAAATGGCAGAGAATATGGCTCTACATATGGTAGCTATTGTTATTATTACTAACAGTAACATAAGTAAAAATGTCAAGATTTAAGCTGAGCTTAGTGTGGCAGGGTAAGATAAAACAGTAAATGTGTTCTTCATAACAATTATATATGAAGTAAATGTGGCAAGTAGCATTGCTATTCCATATCAAACATATTCCTACCTGTATTTAGATGGTTGATAAAGTTACCTCCCATGTTGGGGAGCCTGCACTCTATCCTTTTGTAAAAGGGAGTAATTAAGATTTTTAGATGTATACTTGTTTTGAAGAGTATAATGCCTTTCTGTACCTCTTTACTCTCTTCCCAATGTACACACAGGTTGTCCACTAACTAGGCCAAGAGTTGATGAACTATGGTCCACACGCCAAATCCATCCTGCTG
This sequence comes from Tarsius wallacei, assembly GCA_963574415.1. NCBI lineage: Eukaryota > Metazoa > Chordata > Mammalia > Primates > Tarsiidae > Tarsius > Tarsius wallacei. Next base: position 2,131 of record CAUYQG010031818.1, on the reverse strand, counting down.
TCTACTTTTGTAAATAAAGTTTTATTGGAGCAGTCACATTCATTTGTTTTACCTATTGTCTAAGGCTGCTTTTGTACTACAATGGCAGACTTGAGTAGTTGCAAGAGACCATATGGGCTGCAAAACCTAAAATATTTGTCATCAGGCTGTCTACAACTGGTAGACTTCTGCATCAGGTAATTAAAACTGAAATTCTTTGGAGGGTGGACAGAGGGGTAATAAACAGAAACTTTTCAGCTCTGAAGTAGATTTGAAGGAAGGTACAGGGAGAGGAAAATAGTTTCTTTCCCTCTTGGGTATGCTTCAAGAGTATGTGCTTGAACATGCCAGTTACTATGGATATATATTTTTTAATTTTAAAATACTTAACTGATGAATGAAAATTGTATATATTCAAGTGTGCAATGTGATGATTTGATAGTGTATAATGATTACTAAATCAACTTAATGAACACACCCATCACCACCTACTGTTACCACTGTGTGTATGTGTATATGTGTGTGTGTGTGTGTGTGTGTGTGTGTAGCAAAAACACTTAAAATCTGCTCTCTTATCAAATTTCAAGTTAACAATCCTGTCATTTGTGATACATGGATGAATTTGGAAGACATTATGCTAAGTGAAATAAGCAAAGCAAAAACAGACAAATATCACATGATCTCACTTATATGTGGAAATGAAATATGTTGGAACTCCTAGAAACAGGGAGAAAAGGGTGGTTGCCAGAGGCTGGGGGTGGGGGAAATGGGGAGATGGTTAAAGGGTACAACTTTCAGCTGCTATTAGGTAAATAAATTCTGGAGATCTAATGTACAGCATGGTGACTATAGCTAATAGTAATATATTGCATTATTTACTATGGATATTTTGAAGTTAAAAATTAGAGATGCCTGCTTTGCTCTCCACCCTTGGAAATGAAATGATCTAAACCAATTAATAAAATTGAATAGCCAACAAGATAATAGCATTAACCAGCTTAATACACGTAACTCCATTTTGTTTAAAGCTTCCATCTTAGTTGCCTGCCTGACCTAAGAATAACCTCTCAATGCATACGTGTAATTACTGCAACGTTCCCATGACCACAGACCCCCAGCTTTGACCCCCTTGGGCAGGTCATGCTGACTATTTCCTGATGACTATTACAAAACTCCCTCGCCACAAGTTCCTGCAATTGTATGCTTTGTTAACTGTTCCGAGAAATTGTTGGAAAAATTATTCTTTGCAAAAATTCCCCCTACCACATCCTGGTAATTTGTTCCTAGTTTTAGTTCCCCATTGTTTCTAGTTACTGTTAACCTCAAACCCCCCATGCACCCCCTGCTATGTAGCCAGCACTGCAAATTTTACCTATAAAAGTTTGTCACAAACTGCACTAGTTTGTCAAGAGTTCCTGGCATGAGCCACTCTTGACCGCGTGCTAATAAAGGACTCTTAATATGGTACTTGGTGTGCTGGCATGACTTCTTCTCACTTTCTCGGTTATAACAGAACCACCAGACCCCCTTGCTGTAGACACTTAGCCCCGTCTACAGAAGCAGGAGGATTTAGGTCAAAGTCCCTACCTCATACTTTAAGTTCCCCTGATGGTCTTTTGGTCTTAAATCTTTATCTTGTTTGTCTGTAGAAGTTCTCCCCTGCCTTTATTCTCTTGCTACATGCAAACAATCACTAAATCCTGTCAATTTTATCTTCTATTCCTTGTATCTGCTCCTTTCTCATTGATATAGCCCAGATATGCACTATCTTTCACCCAGACAACTGCAAGTCTCAGAAATGGTTTCTTCCCCGCTAGGGTTCCCTCTTTTTTTTTTTTTTGAGTTGGAGTCTCACTCTGTCGCCCAGACTGGAGTGCTGTGGCCGCTCCCGGCCACCGCAGCCTCAACCTGCTGGGCTCCGGCGATCCTTCCGCCTCAGCCTTCCAAGTAGCTGGAATTACAGGCATGCGCTACCACGCCCAGCTAATTTTTGATTTATTGTAGAGATGAAGTCTCACCAAGTTGCCCAGGCGGGTCTCGAACCCGCGGGCTCAGGCAATCCACTCACCTCAGCCTCCCAAGGCGCAGGATTACAGGCTGAGCCACCGAGCCCGGCTTGGGGTTCCCTCTTGTAATTTACTTCTATGCTACC